>VMDO01006338.1:0-101282 GCA_007922755.1 Pedetes capensis
GTGTGTGTGTGTGTGTGTGTGTGTGTGTGGCTAAGACAATATTCTTTAATGGGAGATATTTTCCTTCCTTTATGGTTTTTGACCTTCAGCTGTGGGAAGGATTTTGTTTTGTACAATTAGAAAGACATAAAAATAATGGGATGCTATTAAGGAAATGATAATTGAAATACTTGATGGCAAAAGGAATTTAAGTATATAGCTAAATTAAAATAGCTAGTCACAAAACCTCTTTTATTTCTTTAAAAATGAAGCAAAAGTCAAATTTATATAGTATTTTCTCACTGTTTCTTTCACCCTAAATTTTAAGCAACTGTCGTTGGTTATCTTGATGAAATGTATGGATCTGGGCAGTCGTGGAAGAAAACAGTACACGCAGCACTAAGGAGAGTGCAGGTCTTTGTTCAGACACAGTTTTCCCATGGTGGTTTCCCAGTTGTGCTGCATAAATTTAGCTTGAAGGTGGAGTCATAAGGAATGACACTTGCTAAACAAAGCTCAGTCCTACCAAGGAAGCAGCTGTCAAAATACAGCTCTACGGAATAGTCTCTCATCTCTTTGATGCTTGCTGTTATCCTAGTTAATTCAGTAATTTCTCCCAAACTCAGTGAAATGGATAAGAATATTTTTACTCTCTTCAGTCTCATGTTTTTTAGTAAAATCTCAGGAGAACAGCTCGCGACGCTCCATCTTGGGATGCCGCGAGTAAAGATAACCTTCATCTGAGTAACATGAATGATTCTCGCCATGTCTTGAGTCATGTTTTGGGGAAGAAATGCTAAACATTTTTAGAAGTTATCTGAATCCTATAAAGTAACATCAATGTTTTTGTCCATAGAAAATTCCCCTAAGAGTGATATTTTAAACACTTATTACTCATTTTAAAGTTTTCTCCAGAGCTATTGTGAATCATTGACGGTTTTATGGAGCCCAATTCATTAAAGAGAATCTACACTAATGACGTGGTAATTTTTTGAATGTATATTCAAAAAAGAAAATATATGAGCAAAGTGTTCTCTTTTCAGTGTCTGATTGAACTGCAATTTTTATAGAAATAGGTGCTTTGCATTATCCGAGCCCTTGTAAAAAGCTTGTCCTAGGGCAGGACTATGACCTCTGTTCTAAACGGGCGCTCCAGTTTGCTCTGCTCAGTACTATTCATGACTTCACTCCTATCACTAGGTTTTCTATCCAGGATGTTACTAAGGCTGAGCACAGGCCTTTCCAAAGGCTTCAATAATATGTTCTAACCCATGGGGCATTTATGAAGCACTGTTCTCTTCAGAGAGCTACTAATGAAGTAATTCGACATGTATCATGCACCTGATATAAAACTAAACCACAAAGCTTCTAGATGGAAAATTACAATGTCTTCCCAGTCTTGGATAGCTACTGGTTTCTTAGGATGCAATGTGCGAACCATGAAGAAATGAATAAACTGAAAAGAAGGATGTTGGGCAGGCCTGGAAGAGCTTGTAACCTATTTGTAAGAGTCATAGGATTTCCACAGATGGTGGAGGTAGTAGGGGTGTGCCCCACGTGAACTCTCAGAGAAAGGGTCTCAGTTTGCCCAGGAACGGGTTTTGGAGCTAGAGATGGTTTGTGTTGTGTTTTCAAGGTGTGAAGAGGGAATTGTCAGGGATTAGAGGAAAAATACTCAAGATGTGTGGTCCAGATAAAACAAGATACGTTGTAGGGCAGTAAGTATATTAGCTGAAGTTGTTTCTGTACTGAAAGTGGCATTCCCGTAGACCGTGTATCCGTCTACCAGGCATTGCCCACACGTGGGTATCATTTTCCCCTTTTAGGACTCCGCACGCAGAGCTCTTTCCCTTTTCTGACCTCCTCCTTTGACATCACAAGGTACCATTTCACTTTCCCCAGGTTCTAGCCTACATTTCAAGCTCGCCTTTTCCCATAAAGGGCTTCGGGGGAGGGGGGGTAGTTTGTTCTCCATTGCCCTGAGGAAAATGCTGAGTCCGCAAGCAATTGCTGGCTGATTAAGATCTTTTTGGACGGAGGTCGATAGACATGGACGAGGGGACATCTGTTGGAGTGTGGATTTAGTGCATTAAGTAGATGCTACAGATTTTCCACGTATGACTACGGGTGCCTATAACATTTTGACCCAACTTTGTACCACACACGTGGTCATTCTTACAAAAGAATCTTCCAAATAGCTATTTTTGTTCTGTTTTCATAGGTGAGTAAACTGAGTAAGCAGAGGCCAAGCGTCAGGGTGGAGTCTGGGTTTCCCTTTCTGGGTCCTTTTGTGTTGTCATCAGGGCCCTGCACTACTCTGTGGAAGTAGACGGTGGCCCTGGTGACACTGAAAACCGACTGCATTCTTAGGGCGGTCCCTGTTCTGGGCAGCCTGCACAGGTTCACTCATTCAGTCTCCGTGATAACGGGGCAAGAAAAGGGAGGCTCAGAGGCCCTAAGTACCTTTATCAGGGCCGTATCAGAGGGAGTGGTGTAGTCAACATTTGAAACCAGGGAACGTGATTCCAGAGTGCATGCTTTCCGTAACTATGTCCTATACCTCGGCTGTGTGTGGGTGGGGACGCCTGCCTCCCATGGAGAGAGCAGGGCACCCACCTTCTCCTGAGTGCAGAAGGAAGGCGTGGCTTTAGACGGAACCTGCAGACTATTGTTTCTTAAGGCTTTCCTTATTTCCATCGATCTAAAAGAAATTCCCGGGGTCCTTCACCCGGTTACTGGGCTAAGACAGGGTCTTTTCTCTTGAGGGACTTTGAAGTCTAGGTCTGGATCCGAGTTGTTTACTCATCTGGCTTCTTGGGTGTTTTAAGCGTCTCAGGCTACTTGAACTGGCAGTGGGCTACATTTGTGGTTTATGAAAGAAAATCAGTACAGATCTCCAATCAATCAATCAATCAATCAAAAAAGCCTTGCCCCAATGCTAAAATATTAGACAGTAAATGTAGATTGTATATTCTAAGTTAGAATAATGTATTTAAGAGAAATACTCTTTTCCAGAAATGCTTTCTGCCTAATCTGTGGTTTCGGTTAACTCATGTGTTGTTGGTTGACCAACCCCCTCCAGTGGCCCCAGCTGTGAGGACAGCTGCTGGGTGTGAGCCCTCCAGAGAGCCAGCCGTGGCAGGGCAGCTGGGCTTAGGTTTCCTTTTCATCTCAGACCCATCCTTCCTCTTCTTTTTTTTCAGTTCCATGAAAATGCTGCTTGCAGGTGTATTTGTAGTGGGTGAAGAGGTAGTGAGACCCTTGTGCAGAAACACAGGTAGGCAGTTTCAGGAGACAGGAGAGAGAGAGAGAGAACATTCAGCGCCAAGAGCCGACCCCTAGCACGTTTAACTGAGCTAAGTGCCATTTTCTGTGTTTTCTTTTTGCTCTGGGTACACACAGGGTTATCAGCTGCTAGCTTGGTTAGGTTAGGGATATGAAACAACTCAGTATGTAAGTGTTGACTGGCTTCTGATGAGATGACAGTCTCTTCCAAATCTCTATAAAGACCATCGAAATATCATCTGACAAATTGCATGCCCGAAGACTATCACCATGACTGAGTAAATATCAGTTCCTAGGGGAAGAATGCCTGCAGCTGTAGCCCTGTGGCATCCAATCCCGTCAGATCTCGGAAGCTAAGCAGGGTCGGGCCTGGTTAGTACCTGGATGGGAGGCCACCTGGGAACACCAGAAGCTGTGGGCCTGGGAGAAGGACCTGGCAACCCCCTCCCAAAAATCAATCTGCCATTGAAAACCCTATGAACAGCAGAGAAGCACTGGCAATAGTGTTTCCCCTGTTGTACAGAGGGTCGCTATGAGTCTGATACCGACTCGACGGCACCTAACAACAACAACAACAAAGGGAAGAAGAGTGGCGAAGTAAAGGTTTGTTTGTGTGCCATGTGGAAGGTGAGATTCAAGAGGGCAGGGCCCTTCATCCATGGGGGGATCCCTCGCCTGTGGCTGCCACATGGGAAGGAACCAGTGTTTGTTGAATGACTTAACGACTGAAATGTTCCTAGCGTGGGAAGGGGATCTCATCCGTCTTCTGTAGCAGGATGGAAATGTTCTTTATATGAAGCCCCCTGTGAGCTCACCTCCCAACCTTTGACCTCAGGGCTGGACTCCCTGGAAAGATCCCATAAGCAACAAGTTAGTCCTTTCCAGCCAGGCATCTCCCCCATATTAATAGAAAATTTGGGCACATTTCGAGTCTGCATGGTTGTGAATATTCCTAGAGTCCAGTGGCCCTGAGTGATGTGATGGAAGTAAATGTGAGTGACCCTGGAAAACCAGGAATCCACGTTGTTTTCCTGGTGGCCACACCAACACGCACAGTCCCTTTTGGGCCACGCCTCAGCAAACACATAGCTGACATTTCTCTCTCCTCTTTATCTTAACTTCAACAGCAGATGCTCTATAATTACACAGAAACCACCACCCTCCCTGGCTGCTTTCTTATCTGAAAGGTGACGGGCCAGAGCATGATACGTAAGGCCTCTGATGCTTCTCGCAAACAACAGACGGCAGACTTCGGTGGAGAGTAAAAGGCCAGCAATTTAATTTAGGCTGAGAAAAGATCGAGATTTCAGAGGAATCTCAAATTGATCAGACCCGAAAGCAAATAACCAGTATTTCACTTTGACATTAAAAGAACAGGTGAATCGAGGAGCTTGTGGCAAACTTGATTTTCTTGTGAATTAATACAGTGAAGTGACTTCTATAAAGATGAGTAAATTACTTATCAGGTCTGTCCTTTTCTAGGACAGTAGCTGGGAAAAGAAAACTGCCTGTGAGGAGATACCAGACAATTTAATAGGAGGATTTTAGAGACCCGATGGAGGAGACTTGGTCTCTCGTGGTGCTCAGGATGCTAGGAATTCAAACTAGATTCTACGTAGCTTGGTGGTGCGTTGTCTTTTTGTAAAGCCAGGGTGCCCGTGTTGCAGCTGGTTTCTTTAGCTGTGCTGTGCAGACTCCCATGAGGCAGTGCCTCTTCTAGCATTCATAGGGACTATGGGTGTAGCATTACAATGTGGCAACAGAGGTGAAGCTAGCTGAAAATCCCAGGCAGTAGAGCACGTTTGACCAATAAAATACCTTTGCAGCCTCTAGTCTGGACTGCAAGGTGGCCATATAATTCATTTTCCAACCAGGATACTTTGAAACAGAAAGGGAGCAGTATTTACAACTCAGATCAGATAACAGGTAAAAATGGGAGCTCACAATTGTGCGACAGAATCACTAAGAAGGCTTGTTCAAACAGATTGCGGAGTCTCACCCGCAGAGTTTCTGATTCAGGGGCCTGGGGCAGAAAGTCTGCATGTCTCACACGTGTCCCTGGGGATGTGAGTGGGCCCACCCTCTGAGAGCCCTACAGAAACAGGTTTGGCCTTCTGGAACTGATGATACGATTTTCAGTTGATATGGCTTTGAGACTCCCACCTGCTAATGCCTTTCAGGGAAATGCAGGAGCCAAATGCAATAAGCCTGACTTTGAATTCTCAGTAAAGTGCTTTAGGCGCCAAGAAGTCTCAGCACCCGGGTTCACTCTGGAAGCAGTTTATCGAGTCACCATTGTTTCAGAGACCAATATTTGTCCTTTTAGCAGTTGACTACAGATGCAATTGGGCTGGGATTTAGCTCAGTTGGTAGAGCACTGCTCTGCAGTCTCTGAGGTCCTGAGTTCGATTCCCAGCACCGCAAAAATGGGAGAAGGATGTGGCAACCCACTCCCGAGGAAATCCTGAAATAGTCAGCCATTGAAAACCCTATGAGGGTCGCTATGAGTCGGATACCGACTCGACGGCACCTAACAACAACAGAAGCAATTGGCTCTGTAGGAAGTGTCTTGACCCCCCCTTCCTTCCTCCCTCTCTGTCTTGTGGTACAAACTAATGTGAAGCTTACATCATAACCAATGTCATAATGGAGGAATAATAAGGTGTTTCTGCTTTTGCTTTTGATTCATTATTTTCTTCACTAATCAGCTACCTTGGATTGAATGAGAACTTGACAGTTTTATTAGTACAGCAAATGTGAATGTCAGAGTCAGCGGCAGATACACACGATCCTCAAAGTATGGACCTCAGATCATCAGTATCAGTATCAGCAGGAAATTTGTTAGAGATGGATATTTTTAAAGCTCAGTCCAGGCTTACTGAATGGGAAACTCCGGGGAGCTGAGACCCAGGGATATGGGGTACAACCCCTCGTCCAGGTGACTCTCATAGGGGCTAAAGTGTGAAAGCGCTCTTGTAGCTAAATAATTAATTGCCTTATCTGTTTTGATCTTCAAGGGTATTGAAATCTTTGAATTACGTCTTCTGGTGGTCTGATATATAATAACATGTGCATTTGCCTTGATGATGATAGTCTATCAAAATAATGATAGCAGCGGTTCCAGTCCTCATTTACTGACTACTCCTGTATCATTTTGTTAATGTCTTTACAAATACCGTTTGAACTTAAGCACTACCTCATAGATTAGGAAATGGGCATGGGGGTTAGGGGGCTTGGTGGACTTGGCCACTTAGATGGACCATTACTTATTCTCTTGTTCCCTAGTATAACCATTAGCTAGTATAACCCTAGTATAACCTAGTATAACCCTAGTATAACCTAGTATAACCCCTAGTATAACCATTAGCTATATGGCCCTAGTATAACCATTAAAGAGTGTGTGTATGTGTTTTCCCATTCCCCTCAATTATTCTGACTTTGGGAGGCTCTGTTCCCCCCATTCCTGTCCCCTTCTTCCTGTTGTGTTCTATTTAAAGATGTCCCTTATAATTACATCTTAATTTTTTGGCCGTGACTTTTGCCCATGTTATATGTGCATAGTACTAGAGAAAACATGTTTATAGCTTGGGGATTTTAAATACCATCCTGAAAATACATGCTTGAGGGTGAAAGTAGTTGACGCAGATTGAAGGGGATGGATAGGGACTGGTGATTGTGGGGAAGGGCAGGGAGTGAGTGTAGCTGTGCAAGTCTGGGCTGACTGAAATACTGTGGGCTGGAGGAGCCGGCAGCAATGAGTGGGATATAAGGGCCGTAGCAGCTGGGCAGTGTAGGTACCTGCTGCCTTCCAGTGTGCAACGGCCACCGTTAAATACCAGCATGCTTCCCCTAGCGAGATCTTCATTCTCTGGTGCCTCGGTATCCCTTCATTTCTTCCTTAGGTTTAACACACATGAGAGTGTGTAATTCATGTGTTTATATCAGTGAGTAACTGTGTATGGGCTTTATGTACTTATAAATTTTATTAAAGTATAAATTTTACATGTTCACAAGTCAAAATATTTTGATATCGAGTGCATTGTTTGCTTATTTTTAACTTAATATCGAGGTTTTTTAGTACTGAATTGATTTTTGAGTTTGTATGTTTTAAAAAGATGTATATATAAATTATGATTTTTTTTCTCTAGTATGATCTTTAATTAATTGTTTTCTAGAGGATTTATTATCCTTGCCTAAAAAAATATACCCTAGATGAGTTGTGTGGGATTGGTTGACTCTGCTGATGTCGGGCTGTGCTAATTGCTCTGCATGTAATTTAAATACAGGCATGTAATGTGTAAAGTATTTTAAGTAATTTACCTGACTAGTCATAGGCCACAAATACTCAAGTTTTGAACTCAAATGATCTCAGGTTTTTCCTATGCATAGGATATTTTTCTGTCTTTTAATTCTCTTTAAAGGCAAATAGAAACATATGCACAAATAGAAACAACTCTGCATCTGCACACATACAGCTGCAAAAACAACATTCACACTGACTTAGAAAGAATATTGGTATAGTTTGTTTTTAGTTTTGAGAAGCAGTTTCAGTACCCATTTACAAGCTTTTCAAGTGTTTGTCCTCAGTGAATACCTCTTAAGCAATTTGATATCCCTTGACTACAGACACATATGACAGCCGCAGTTAGAAATCTCAAAGAATCAACACTGATAATATTCCAGGTTTGGATCCCCAAATTGGCAGGGGCTCATGTGTTGACCTATCAATTGCAATTGTAGTTCTCAAGCAAACAGTAGCCAAGAAGAACACGAACCCGGCTCGCCCCGCGTTACCAGCCACGTCGCCACCCAGCTCTGAGCTCTTCACTCGCTCACGCGCAAGGTGTTTCGTAGAGAAGTGAAGTCGGCTCCTTACCTGCCTTTGGCCCCACCTCCGCGCGTCAGGCAGCGCTCATTGGGAATGAGTCTCCGCGGAGGCTCCAGAGGATCACTTAGGCAGTGCTCTTTCTCATCTTCAAGAGCAGCTGAAAATCAGGAACTTGACCGAAGCCACGAGATAATGGGTCGGCTGTGGCCGTAGGGCATTGGGTGCTCAGCTCCCTGCTGGCTGGGAAGTGGAAGCAAGGAGACAGCAGAGATGTTTTGATCTGTGTGGGTGGCACCCTGGCCTCTGTCCCAGTTCCCTTCCTTCAGTAATGTGAAAACCAGCCCGGCCTCCCCCCCGCCCCCATATCTCCACATCAGTTAGTGCATGAACAGCCAGGCAATGACCTAAACAGGCGTTCTTTCCTAAAATTTGCCACTGTCAAATTCAACATGTAGTGGGAATGAGGAGCAAGACCCGGTCCCCCCTGGCACCCTCCTTGTCAACAGCCACACGGAGCAGCGTGGCTGGGCTTGGTGGTAATTGGAGCTACCGGGAAGTGTGGAGTTGGCATTTCAGTAAGGAAGCATTTTGACAACAGGGACATCTGTTAGCTAAGAGGTTATACCGTGGTTGGCTTTTTCCACATTAGTTTTTCCATATTTGAACATGACCCACAAATAGATCATAAGCAGGACTTCAGATAAAGTCACCCCACGGTAATGTTTTGCTGAGTTTGGGCCACTTACGTCACTGTCCTCAAAGTCTTTACATGTTTAGTTCCCTTCAAGCCCTGTAACGCAGCTTTTGTTGTCTTGTGGCCTTCCCTCTGAGTATAGCCACCTAGGGGTATCCACAGTGGGATTGTTCCCAGAAACCCCCGTGGATACTAAAATCCACAAACTTCCAAGTCTCTTACATAGGGCAGCACAGTAGTTGTTCATAGCGTGCACATGTCCTTGTGTGTTACTCAAATCATCTCTAAGTTACTTACGATATCTAACACAGCGTAAATGCCATGTTAATAGTTCTAGTGTATTGTTTAGCATAGAAGGAAAACAGACAGTTACAGTGTTGAGAGCAGACACAATTTCTCCTGTAAATACTGGTGATCTGTGGTTGCCTGGTCCTCGGATGCAGAGCCTGTGGGTACAGAGGGCCAACCGCACTTAGAAGTTGGCTGCAAAGGCCCCATGGAAGTGTGTGACTCAGAACTAGAAAGAAAACAGTATTCTGAAGAGCCTTTTATGAGGCTCCTATAATTCACACGCGTTCACTCAGATTCCATTACCAAGTTAGGGTCTGGCGGCTCAAGTCTGAAGTTCAGTTTGCCTTAAAACATAACCTGTGCATTTGCAGTTATACGGATTGCAGTGCCCGTTGTGTGTGTACGACGTACTAGACATATCCTGGACACTCTGTGTACTTCCTAGGTAGCAAGCGGTCTTCCGGACACTGCAGGTAGAGTCAAAACGAAGGCATACCCACATTCTTTCCCCCACAAGGTACGCTTTTAGTACTGGGGAGTTGATCCCAGGGCCTCACACATGCCTTTGCAAAGTGCTCACTCACCAAGCCGCACCCTCAGTCTGTGTTTTACTTTGTATTTTGAAGCAGCGTCTTGCTAAGTTACGCAGGCTGGCTATTACCAGGGTACGTTGCACAGTTTTCCAGATAGAAACATTTTGCTATTAAATGGATGATTCGGCATTTGTAGTCTCTGAGTTATGGCTCTGAAGGCTTCCTTGATCACTCGTCAGAATGCCCTCTGATGCCCCCCGACCTTCCTTCAGGGTGCTCCGTGTGCCTGCGGAATGTGTGGCGCAGTTTCCTTGCCTGGAACTGCTTGCTTTTCCCTTAATTCCAGGAGTGGCAGAGTACAAGGGATAGTCCTACACGTGGTCCACATGAGGCCGTCTCTATGGGACACTTGGAGTAGAGGGACTGTAGAGAACTGGACAGCTGATGGCCTCCTGGGGGGGGCGGGGGGGGAGCATGTCAGGACCCGTAGTCGCCTCATCTTTGGTTGAGACAGCGTAATCCTGACTGGATGCGTCATCCTAAACACTTCGTGGTGAATTTGTGCAGTGCTCACAACTACTCTGAGTTATCGAGGCTCCACCCTGGATCCCCCCTACCCGCCACCTGCACACCGTTTTCTAAGTGGATGAGGAAACTGAGGCGTGGAGGCGCTGAGTCAGATTTCATAGGTTCTAGAGCTGGAATTTGAACCCTGGCAGAGCAACTCCGGGAGCCTGGGCTCTGTTCCTGTCCTTTTACGTCTCTGTTTTTATGTCCAAATTCAGTGCTTTACAAAACCTGTGTAGACCTTCCACCTTGTGGGCTGAATACAGCCTGACTTACACGCTGTATTTTGCTTGTGATCAGCCAATTTATTAACTGTTTTATGACTTTATTGGTAGGTAGCAGGGCAGGTATCGTGGGAGGGGACTGCCAGGTGCTTGGAAGGAAAGCGCATCTGTAAAGGTGGGATCCAGGCCCAGGGAAACGTAGATACGCCATCATGCGCAGCGCCTCTCCTGTTGGATCCTTTCACAGCCAGGAGTAGCAACCCTACTCCTATTCCATACTAGAGAAAGTAGGGCTTTGGAAAATTTTCGTCCAACTTAGAAGGTGGCAAGACTAGACTTCCTTCAGAACTTAGGGTAGCTTTCCAGGCCGGTGGCTCTTCACTTAAAACCGGAGCAACAAGAAACACCGATCGATTGACTCAGCAAGCATCTGGAGTGGGATACACCAGGACATTGTTTCAGAAGTTAGGAAAAGTGTATTCTCTCATCAAAAATTGGTGATTATTTTGAGATGAGAAACGTGAAGAGAGAGCGAGGCCAGGCAGATGAAGTAGTGCTGTGATAATGATGAGAGGAGCCCGGGCAAGGGGTGGAGCCTCCGGTCACGGGGGAGAGGAGCGTGGAAGTGTCCGGGAAGAACTCTGTGAGTTACGGGCGTGTGTTCATAATGCTTCGTGTCTGAAGACAGATGGACACCCTGGCTGACCGTCTGGCCGTAGGTCCTTACTGACTGGGCCAAGGGCCAGTCTTGTGGGTTTTCTCCTGTTGGGCAACTTTTAAGGGGAGAAACGCCTGGAGTTTCTCCTCGGCGCCCCCAGGTGTCCGGGTGGTCCTCACTGTGGGTGCTGAAGCAGTGCCTTCTGGCTCTCTGAGGGCTGTGGTTTCCGTCCCTGCCTGGCTGTCATCGGCTGAGGAGCTTTTGCAGCATGGATTTGTCGTAGTCTGGATAGGAGGTTACCCCACACTCTCGTGTGTTAAATGCTTTGCTGCTCGCTGGTGGGATCTGGGTAGCTATTTGATCCAGTGCACGCTCACTGAATCAGTGGATTAGTCCTTTTAAGGATTCGTTGTATGGCGTGATTGGGGTTGTTGTTAGGTGCCGTCGAGTCGAGTCCGACTCATAGCGACCCTCATAGGGTTTTCAGTGGCTGATTGTTTCGGGATTTTCTTGGGAGTGGGTTGCCACGTCCTCCCATTTTTGCAGTGCTGGGAATCGAACCTGGGACCTCCGAGACTGCAGAGCAGCACTCTACCAACTGAGCTAAATCCCAGCCTGGCGTTACTGGAGAGTGGTGGTTAAGTAGGTGGGGCCTACTTGGAGGATGTAGGTCCCTGGAGACCTGCCCCAGAAAGATACACCTTGTCGCCGGTGCCCCTGCTTCCTGGTGCCAGAGGCGAGCAGCTGTGCTCCACCTCTGCCTTTTCTCCGTGCTGCTCTGCTCACTGCGGCCCCAGAAGCAATGGCGCCACGAGACCGTGGACCGAAGGCTCTGCCACTGTGAGCCAAAGCAGATCCTTCCTCCTCTGAGTAGTGTCTCAGGGACCTGTCACAGTGACGAAACCTGACTAACGCAGTATCCTCAGACCCCACCTCAAAGGATGGATGAGAAGCCTTGTTTGGCTGAGAAGTGGGTATTTTCTGAAGCATTCAGGTAGTGTAGACATGGGCTGTGTGAGCACCCCTGCGGGCCTGTGCTGAAGGACGGAACTGCTGTCTTCCAGGCAGATGGCCTGCTTCGTAGCCTGTTTTGTTTGCTCAGGTCACTCCAATTGCCTGGTCCTCTTCTTAGTTACTTATCAGCTATTTTTAGTTTTCCTCCCATGTCTGTCAGCTTGTCATGCTGTGCGGGCTTGCGTGTTGCTGTGATGCTGAAAGCTATGCCACTAGCATTTCTAGTAACAACAGGGCCACCAATGGTGGACAGGTTTCAGCTGAGTTTCCAGACTAAGACTAGTGAGAAGGACCCGGCAACCCAGTTCCAAAACAGTGAACCATGGAAACCCCTATGCATAGCAGAGAAGCACTGTCCAATATAGTACTGAAAAATGTGCCCCGCAGGCTGGAAGGCACTCAAGAAATGACTGAGGAAGAATTGCCTCCTCCAAGTAGAGTCAACCTCAATGATCAAATAGAGTAAGCTCCTGGGACCTCCTTTGGCTGCTGTGGCAGGACTCACAATGAGAAGAAACACAGTAACTGCAACAGTGGACTCAGACATAAAAAGATCATGGGCATGGGGTGCTCCGTGGTGTTTCTTTCTGTTGCACGTAAGGTCACTGTGCGTCAACTCGAAGGCACCTAACAGCAACAGTCTTTAGCTTTGGACAACTATATGGACGTGTGCCCTGAGAATAGAAATGATGATGATCGGGGTATTCATAAGGTGGGGGTACTGAGGAAGAAACTCTTAGAGGGAAAGGGAGGGTAGAATAACCACAGATTAGGCAACCAAAGGAGGAAGGAGAAGGATTAAAAGGGGCTTATGCTGCAAGAACAGTGATGTCTGAGCCCTTCTGGAGTATTTAGCTTCGTACACATTGAGAAACACTTAAGACTAGAGCACCTTTTTGGATTTTTAAGATTTTCCAGATTTGGGAATGTTGTATAGAGTCTACTAGTTGTACATCCCTAATCTGAAAATCTAAAATGCGCCAAAACCTGAAACTGTTTGAACATCCTTTTGGTACTCAGAAAGTTTTGGATTTTAGAGCATTTTTGGTTTCAGATTTTTGGATTAGGGGTGGTTAATCTGTTGCTTGTCTACACCATTCCACCTTGGCATCCAATCCCATCTAATCTTTATAACTAGGCAGGATTGAGCCTGGTTAGTATTTGAATTGGAGACCTCTTGAGAATACAAAGTGCTGTAGGATTGGGAGAACCACCCAGCAGCCCACTGCTGACATAGTCATTGAAAACCCTGTGAATAGCAGAGAAGAACCGACATAGTGCCAGGCGTGGCACAGTGTCAGGTAGTGTTTTGCTCTGTTGTACTTAGGATCATTATGAGTTGGACCCGACTCGATGGCACCTAACAGCAACAACAATCTGTAGGTCAGCCTGAATTCCTTTACCAGTTTTTCTTCTGCTGGATGTCAACAGACGAGATAAATCTCATCCTAAATTGTCTGTTGTTACTACTGCTGCTTAATGAGTGTTACCTTCTTTTATTTATGCCACTCATGCTGTTACCCAAGTTTTGGAAACTGGCCCCAGCCCTACTAGAGTGTGGAGCTTGTGGAGACATCAGCAGATTTGTGAACAAGTCAGAAATGTTTCCATGCAGTCTTAAAATTTGGTCTTGCCGCCATTTTGTTTTCCATAAAGTTAATGCTGGGCATTTTGTGTTTATCATTAGATGTAAAGATTAGAAAATACATTTCTATTTGAATTGGAAGTAAGTATTTTATTTGAAAAGTTGTTTAGCTCAACAAACCATATTTACTAATTATATTTTCATATGTTTTAAAAATATTTTATGGTGTTTAGCAACACAAATAACTTGACTTTATTTAACACTAGGTACCGGACCTAATATAAAATATAAAATAATAAAATAATAATTACAATAACATAAGAAGGGGCATGGTTCTTTCTTCCAAGAGCCTTACTATCAAAATAAAAAAGCTAAAATAGTCAGTATTTGTTTTTGTTTTATATGTGGTGTTTTTATTTATGCTTTGTGTTCCCTCAGCACATTCTCATTTCCTTTTGTTGAATTTTGACATGGAAGAACTGTGGGATTTCATCCTGATCAGTTTATTTTTTCTCTGAATTCTGTGCATAGCCCTGATATGACTGCCATCCAGAGCCCACCCTGCGTGCTCACAGACAGATACACAGTTCCTTTTTCCAATACTGTTTCCAGGCAGAGCCTCGCTAGTAATAACTCTGGTTATATATAAACATGCCTTGTATGTTCGTACTACAAATAGCGGGGGTTTAGCCCTCGGAATCACAAAATACGTCTGTTATTGTTTCCAGTCAGTTCTGGCCTAGCCGCAGCTGCCCAGGAGAGCTAGCATTTTTCCATTTGGATTCCAGAAATGTTCCACTTGGTTCTTCCCCAGAAGCCCAACTATGCTTGACTTTTAGAGGGGCGGTGCTGAGGATCAAACCCAGGGCCTCACGCATGCTAGGCAAGCGCTCTACCACCGAGCTGCATCACCAGCCCTGTGTAGGATTCTTACTGTTCTATGTTTTGAAATCTTTTTATTAAAGTAAATACTAAAACATTTTTCATTGTCACTGCCCTATTCCAGCTTTTTTCAGTTGTTTCATGAGACAGTGAGCAAGACACGCCCGTGGACTTTGCCTGTTTCCACACGCTATTCTAGAGACCTGTTCATGTGAGCCTCGCATAGCTTGCTTGACCTTACTCTTTTTCATAGCTTTGCAATATTCTGTCCTTAGTTACTCAGGCCCTACGGATGGTCATTTGGGTCAAAATTAACGTATTCTTCTGAACATTTCCAGAGACCTTTGTTTATTTTTGATTTTTTTTAGTGATTTTTTGTTGTTAGTGTACAACTGTAAGAGTCTCATTTCCATACATGTATATCATTGTACGTTGCTCATGTTCACCTCCCCTGTTATCCTCTCGGGACACTCCTTGCCCCCGTGTGATCTCATTGTTCCCCACCAATGGGCCCCTTTCTGCTTTCATGCCGCGTGTGTGTGCATGTGCGTGTGTGTGTGGAGAGACACTTTATCTTTGAGAGAAAACATCAGATATTTCTCTTCCTTTTCCTTTCCCCTATTACCCTTTCTTGCCTGCAGCTGTAACCCTGTGGCTTCCAATCCCATCAGATCTCAGAAGCTAAGGAGGGTCAGGCCTGGTTAGTACTTGGATGGGAGACTGCCTAGGAACACCAGGTGCTGTAGGCTTGGGAGAAGGACCCTGCAACCCACTCCCAGAAGTCAATCCACCATTGAAAACTCTATGGATAGTAGAGAAGCACTGACAATGGTGTTTCGCCTGTTGTGCATAGGGTTGCTATGAGTCAGACACCGATTCCACAGCACCTAACAACAACAACAATAACAACAACAGTTACCCTTTCTTATTGCCCCCTCTCCCCTTTATTTAGTCCCTTTCTTCCCCTTCTACTTTCATTACCTGTATAATGAGATATTGAATGTAAATTGAAATCTAGCATACACACATGAGAAAAATCATGCCATGTTGGTCTTTCTGAGTATGGCTTTGTTGTTAGGTGTGGTTGAGTTGGTATAGATTATTTCACTTAAAATGATGATTTCTAGTTCCATCTATTTTCCAACAAAAGCCATAGTTTTGTCCTTCTTCATGGCTGCATAAAATTCCATCTTGTGTATATGCCGCATTTTCCTTACCCATTCATCTCTTGATGGAGGCCTAGGTTGATTCCGTGTCTTGGCTGTTGTGAAATTGCCACAATAAACAAGAATGAGTAGATACTTCTTTGGTATGTATTGGTGTTCATTCTTCTTCAGAGATCCTAGAGTTTGGGTACCTGGCCTTCTCAGCCTGTCAGCGCCTCACCTTCCCCTGTCTGTAGCTGCCTGCCACGGCCGTGTCCCAGCCTGGGACCGTGGCAGGTTGCTCACGGGCTCCCTGACCCACAAGTGTTCCTTGTTTTCAGGCCGCCGGAGTAGCTCAGTCACGTACGGTAGGTTCTCTCTCAAGACGATGCCCGTCACAGCTCTCCAAGAGGTGGAGTGTGGCACAGCGGGTCCCTTCTCATTGCTCAGCCCCCAGTCAGGAACAGCCGCTGTCTCACCAGACTCCTTGAGTGGACCCAAGGGCCTCAAGGACTGTGGGCCTGTGCTGTGGGGCTGCTAGCCGGCTCAGCAGGGCCTTCTGGCCCGCTTGCCTTTTGGCTGAGACCTCTGGTCTTCCGCCCCTTCCGGGGAGCCACAGCTGGTCTCCTTGTGCTGTGCCACTGTTCTCCGCACTCTGACACTGTCCTGTTACCTCCTTTTGAACTTCTGTGCTCTTCCACTCTTTCTCTCTCTGGAACAGGGTCTGTTCTTTCCTAGTCTGACTTCTTCATTTGATCACGTCACATGGAGCCTGCCTCTCGCCTGCCATCTTACACTATTCCCCTGAATGTCCTGCCTCCTTCCCTCCCCTCTTCCTCTCTCCCTCCCTCCCTTCCTTCCTTCCTTCCTTCCTTTTTGTGGTACTTAGGGGTTGAATCCAAGGCATCAGACGTATCTGCAAGTGCTCTGTCACTGAGTTGCACCCCTCCCGTTTTTTGTTTTATTTTGAAATAGAGTCTCTCTAAGTTACACAGGCTGCCTCTGGCCTCAAACTCACCATCCTCCTGGCTCCGCCTCCCAAGTTGCTAGGATTGCAGGTGTGCACCACTGCCTCTGGCACCCCTGACCATTTTCAGTGAATTAATTTTTATCATATAGTAGCTATTTGCTGGACTACACAGTTTTTAAAAAGAATCTTTAAAGAAAGGCTTTGCTGGCAAGTGGCTTATAGTAGTATAGGAATTGGGGTGCATGACTTTAGACAGGATCCCAGTGGACGCTGGGAGAGAAATACATTGAGATAAGATACAGAGAACATGAGGACAGGGCCCGATGCAGACATTACGTGAGTGTACCAAGCACCAAGCATTAAGAGGAAGCGAGTTTGTAAGTCTCCTCTCAAGGTCTCGTGAAGGAGCCAGCACCTGAAGTGCTTCTCATTGGGTGGCTCTTTCACTTACAGAGCCTGGTGACCGTGAACCTGGTCTTAAATGAAAAGTGTGAACATAGGTATGAGGGTCAGAATGTCACAGAGGAGCAGGGCACAGTGTGAGAGGGTCTCATGTCACGTCGAAGTTTGTAACTCTGTGCAATGAAATTCTTGAAATTTGGTGTAAAATAATTGAAAATTTGCTTTAAAAAAGTATAACCTCACTGGAAAATGTTCAGTATAGATCATGCCTTTTTGTGTTTCTCTGTGTGAAGCATGGGGCTGGGATTCAGCTCCGTCGGTAGAGCGCTGCTCTGCAGTCTCTGAGGTCCCGAGTTCGATTTCCATCACGGCACAAATGCGAGAAGGACGTGGCAATCCATTCCTGAGGCAATCTCGAAACAATCAGCCATTGAAAACCCTATAAGGGTGGCTATAAGTTGGACTCAACTTGACAACACCTAACAACAACAACATGTAAAGCATTGAATCCTGCCAAAGGTAGTTTCTTGATTTGGACTAGTGGAGAATGGGGACAGAAATTATATCATTAAAACATGGCATAAGTCCCTGAATTGTAAAATAATGCCTCTTTTAAAAACTTTTTGTAACGAGTGACAGGCATGAAAGTTCATCAGCAATTATACACTTCTCCTTTTTCTGAGAGTGATAATGAAGAAACAAATGCCTGGTGTCATATCACCACCTTCTGGTAGACTGAAAGAAGTAACGGTTCATAAAGTGAATTAATGGTGCAACATTTGCATATTTTATAGACACTGCACAAACCCTCACTTTGCTGTAGGCGCTAATGTTGGGTCCTGAGCAGCAGCTTAAGTTCCAATTAATTGACATGCTCAAATAGGTTTTCTGTGTCGCTAGTATTAAATTGAGTCTGAACCTTAAAAGCAATAAATTTCAGTTGCTGTTAGCAAAGAACCAGATAATTTTTATAAAAATAAAATGTGTGCACCTGTATTTCCTGTCCTCCTTGTAGTCCTGGGGGAGATTCTGCAAAAGCAGAGGCAGACATTGTATTTAAGATCTTTAGGCAGAAATGTCATTTCTCGTCTTCCTTCTCCAGTTTGCTCTCAATACTCAGCTCAGGTGCCACCGTCTTCGGAAGCGCCCTTGCCACCTCCGGGGTGGTCTGTTCTCTTGAAGTGCCCTGTGTGTTTATCTTGTGCCTAGAAGGGACACTGGCCATCCTTGCTGGCCTCCTTGTGTTGAAATCCCTGGAGACCACTATCAAAGGAGCTTTTCATGGGTGTTTGTTAAGTGAATATATGTTACCAAAATATTGGGGAGACAGAGAGGCTCCCCCAATGGTGTGCTCTGGTTCTGTAAGTGGAGCTAAGTGAGAGGGTGGAACTGATCTGAAAAGAGCACCTCCGAGTATTTTAAATAATATTACCCAGGCCTGTGAAATCATCTCATCACCGTTTCTGCATCCTCGGAGCCTCTCCTGTGGGTGTCTGAGGCCCGACACACTTAGTGATTCAGCCTGGGGAAGGTGACTTCATAAGGTGGTTTGTTTTCTTAGCACCCCTCACTGCTCAGCGTCTCAGCCATCTGACAGAGCAGGTCACCGAGAGGCTGGAGCTGGCGTGAGACCCCTGGCGTAGGGAAATAGGTAGCAGATAAACTTCCCAGAGTCTTTCTGGCCAACAAAGGCTGCTTGTTCATGCTGTGGTGACGTGTGGGAGGAACAGGGCTTGGCAAGTTTAGGGGAAGGGCTTGTGGGCTTGAGACTTAAGGGAATTTGACCCAGAGTTAACTGCTTTGAGGAAGTGCTGTGGTGATCACGTGTGTGTGTGTATGTGTGTGTGTGTGTGTGTGTGTACCAAAGAGTAAGCCACACTTGAAAGTGTGTTGTTGTTAGGTGCCATTGAGTTGGGTCTGACTCAATGACCTTGTGTATAACAAAATGAGACACTCCACGACACTGTGCCATGCCCAGCACTATTGCCAATGCTTTTTCGCTATTCACAGGGTTTTCAATGGCTGGTTGTTTTGAGAGTGGGCTGCCAGGTCCTTCTCCCTAGCCTACAGCACCTGGTGACCCACACGGTCTCCCATCCAAGGACTAACCCAGCCAACCCTGCTGAGCTTCTGAGATCAGGTGGGATTGGATGCCAGGGTGCTATGGCTGCAGACTGAAAATGTGTAGAAGCACTCTTCCTTTCTGTCCAGCACACTGACATCAGCAAAGCATGTTTGTTTGTACTTCTAGATTGTGTGAGGACTATGTGATTATCCTTAGAATTTTAATTTTCTGGGTCATTTGCCTAGGAAATTCTTTGTGTTTTGGGGCAAGTAATGCTATTGAAAGCTGCACATATTTTCACTTAATTCTTCTTATGTTTTGTATGGACTAGTTAGCCAGATGGAAGAATCAGGAAGGCCAAATTTCTATATTTGTCCTTTGAATTGTTGTTGTTGTTAGCTGCTGTCGAGTTGGTGTCTGACTCATAGCATCCCTACGTACAATAGGCAAAACACTATTGTTAGTGATTCTCTGCTATTCATAGGGTTTTCAGTGGCGGATTGATTTTTGCGAGTGGGTTTCCAGGTCCTTCTCCCAAGCCTACAGCACCTGGTGTTCCCAGGTGGTCTCCCGTCCAAGTACTAACCAAGCCTGACCCTACTTAGCCCCACTGTTTGGTGGGACGGAATGCCACATAGCTTCAGCTGCAGGTGTCCTTTGAATAAGCCATTCAAAACACAGTTGTGTCTTGTTGCTCTTGTCTGATTCTCAGTTATTACGAGGTGGGCCATGGTCTGAATGTTTCTGGACCTCCATAGCTGTGTGCTCAGATCTAACCGTAGAGTTTTGGTATGAAGAGATGGAGCCCTTGGGAGGTGATCAGGTCACGGGGTGCAGCCTTCCTCAGTGCGAATAGTGCCCCTCGGAAGAGGCCTGAGGAACTTTAATTGCCCTTTACCCCACGCCTGCCGTGTGAGGGCACAGAAGGTGCTATGTGTGAGGAACAGGCCCTGAGCAGACAGAATCTCCGTGGTCCTTGATCTCTGCCTTCCCAGCCTCCAGATCTGTGAGGATACATTCTACATTCCGTCTGTTCATAAGTTCCTGGTTTTAAGATACTTTGTTACAGCAGCAGCAGGAGCTAAGACGGGCGGGTTGGATGAGGCTGTGCCGTCACAGGTGTAGGACTCACCAGAAGGAATACATTTCAGTTTATGTTAACAAAGCATCAAAATGGAGACTTGTGTCCCATGCAGCATGACAGGGGAATTACTCAGAATCCATGTTTTACCCGAGTGGGCTCAGGCATGGCCAGGCACTTTCAGGCGAGGCACAGACTTCCTGCCCCTGCACGCGGTTGGAGGGCACCAGTGCCCTCTGCTGGCCCTGCCTCCTCGTCAGCCAATTTTGTTGTTGGCTCGATGGAGGCTCCTGCCTTGGAAGTAGACATGCAGCCGCTGCCGCAGAAGGTATCTTGGCGTAATACTGGGCATAAATTTTGTACCTGGGGTTAATAGTATAAGCACGATTTGTGATGGTCTTGCTTCCGAGGAAAGAATGTAAGTTAGAGTTTAGATGATGTTTTCCTTTCAGGAAACAAAAACAGGCAGAAATATTGAATCTGAGTGGGCTGCGCTCTTTCTCATGGCATTAAGCAAAATCCCCAGCAACAAGCACTGCCTTGGAAAACCTTTTATCCCCGCTCCCAGGAAGCACCCCTTAGAGATGTTTGTTGAGTAGCGGCTAATCCAGCATCCAGGGTTCAGTTTGTGTAAGCTGGAGGGGGGCAGCTTCGCAGTGTGGGCTGTGACTGATGGGATGACTGGATTCATTGAGTTCTTTTTCCTTCTCCCAAGCTGCCTGTCAGTGCTGGTGTAGACATGTTCTTACTTAAGTGTTGCGAGCGAGTGGGGCCTGTATGTGCCAGCTTGCTCACACTACCCCCTTCACGCCTGCTGTGCCAGCTTATCTGGATTTTAACAACAAATCATATGGTTACTCTAATTCTCAGTGACTACAGGACCAAAAATGTGTGATTGATTGGTTTAATTTCTTAGTATTATTATTTGCAATGATTACTGAGACTATTGAAAGATCTTCCCACCTTCAGCCGGAGCCTGATTTATGGGTGTGGTAGAGTTTGTGTTAATAGCATTTGGCAGCATAAACAACTAGCCAGGCTTTTGGTGGTATCTTGAGAAATACATTTCAGGTTCGTACGGAGCTGTAGTTACAACCTGAGCTGCTTGGGCCTGGACATTGATCTCAGCGATGGCCTCTCTTCACCGTGCGCCCTTGACGAAGCTAACCTCTCTGTGTCTGACTAGGAATCACGCTAGTGCTCCCTGCTAGGTCGGTGGTGGGTATTAGGTGGGCTGCACCACTGAGGACAGTGCCTGGAACGTAGGGAGGTTTTCAGTAAACGTGAGCTATCGTTACTTCCTGAGGTAATGGCCATCGAGTGTTCGCAGTGTTAGAGAAGAGAATCCAGAGGGCTGAGGAGGAGTTTAAAATCCTGACTGTGTGTGGCGGAGTCCCTGTCTGCCCGACTTGAAATCCTTGCTCACGCGTGAGACCACAAGCCACCTGCAGGACCTGTGCTAGGCTGTGTATGGGGACAGGGAGGGCAGAGGCCTGGCTGCTCTGTCATTTCTGAGGGTGGATTGGTAGCATCTGCTTTAGGGTTGTTGATGACAAATAGGAGAAGAGGGGACTGAGATTTCCAGTTCAGGTGCTGAGGTGGACGATGGGGCCATTGTCTGAGTTCAAGGGTGAGGAGCCTCCTTGACTGGGGGTGGGGGGGGAAGGGATGCATTCCCGGCAACAGCACAGGCTTTGGAATCAGACTCAACACAGTGCATGACTTCCATCAACCACTTTACTTCCTAGCCATGTGTCCTGGTATGCCTCAGTTTCTTTATCTGTAAAATGGTACTAATACTAGGATGCTTACTTCATAAAGTTGTTGTGAGCATTAAAAATTATATATGTAAAACACTTTGGAGAGTGACTGGTGGGCACTGTTTAAGATGTCATTATCATTTGTATTTAACTTGTTACTTGAGGAGTATTTTTTCTGTAAGGTCTATTTCTGTTTATCTGTATCTTTAATAGCTGTCTTTCAAGGAGAATTTATATAAAACATTAAACTTCAGATAGACATTTTGTGTGAAGCTTGTGTATAGACAGAGAAATCACTGATTTCTTTCTTTCTATCCTCTTTGCCATTATGCAGAAGAGGTAATGAAAAAAATTCACCTTATTGACTAATCTGAACATTGTTTAATCCCTTTCTAATTTTATTTAGGATTTATTGGCAGCAAAGCCTAACACCCTACCGCCCTGGAGTCCCATTCCGTCAGATCTCGGAAGCTGAGCCTGGTCAGGCCTGGTTAGTCCTTGGATAGGACACTGCCTAGGAATACCAGGTGCTGTAAGCTTGGGAGAAGGTCCTGGCAGCCCACTCCCGAAACAGTCTGCCATTTAAGCCCCTGTGAATAGCAGGGAAGCACTGACATAGTGCTGGGCATAGCACAGCGTAAGGGCGTGTTTTGTTCTGTTGTACATAGGGTCTCTATGAGTTGGACCTGACTTCACAGCACTTAACAACATTGTCAGCAAGAGGCCTGGATTTCCGCACTCCTTGAGGCTTGGGCGCATTCTTCTCTTTGTCCACAGTTTCTCATGAACCTAGATCAGAGTTTTCAAGTGTATGTATTAGTACCCGAGAAGGCATTTTGTCAAATTGGGGTGTTTTTCATTGTTTGGGTGTTTGATTATTGGGGTCATAGGTGACTGGTATCTTACAAAGTATCTTGCAGTATTGTGCAGTAGAGGCTAGCCTCCTACTTCTTGTGGGATTAGGCCATACACTTCCCCTTGGGTAAGAAACCTGTTTATCAAAGTTTAAGCCTAGAATTTATATGTATTTTGCAGATAAATGTGTTTTTACCTAGTTTTACAATGTATTTTTGCCTAGTTTTATATATAACAATCCACATTTTAAGGAATGGAGCCTTTGTTTATTAAATAGTTATTTTTTCAAAATCTCATCGAGAGTCACCCATTTTGGAAACCATATTACCAATGGCAGCTCCCCGGACCACAGCCTCTAGAGCCTCTCCTGCATAATTCAGACAGAAATTGGCCTGTTCAGGATGTTTTGCTACGAAACTCTTGGGAATAATGCAGTTTCCAATGTAGTTCCTTATCTTGAGTTTCCAAATGAAGATAGAAAGGGGCGTGTGTCCTAAGACCACATTGTACCATTTTTCTTCTTATTTTAGATGAGTTCTGATCATTGTGGCTTATAAGAAAAATCTGGATCCTATGCATTTCAGATAATTTAACACTGGCAGTCTTATCCCTCCTTTTTAGTTCTCTCTGTGTGTGTGTGTGTCTGTCTGTGTGTCTGTGTGTCTGTCTGTCTGTCTGTCTCTCTCTCTTTCTGCCATAGTTGAGGATTGAACCCAGGGCCTCACACATGCTAGGCAGGCGCTCTACCACCGGGCTTTACTCCCAGACCGCTCCCTTTATTGTTCTGAGACAGGGTCTTGCTAATTTGTACAGCCTGACTATGGCCTCTAACTTGAGATCCTCCTGCCTCAGCCTCCTGAGTGGCTGGGATTACAGGCATGTGCCACAGCGTCTGGCTTTCCTTCATCACACAAATGATGACTTTCGGTGTATGTTGAAGTCATAGGTAAGTTATATTTTGCTTTTAATTTTTCTTTTCAGTAATTTGGAAAGAGAAGTCAGTATTTGCAACGTTTCTCCATGAAATCCATGTGTTAATGCAGCCTTTTTACATCTGTATGATATCTTGTAGGTGTTATTCTTTTCAAACATTTCCATCTTACCCTTCTCTTGTACACTTGTGTATGTTATTGTTGTTGTAGTGGTTGTTGTTAGGTGTCATCCAATTGGTGTCTGACTCACAGTGACCCTATGTACAACAGACGAAACACTATTGTCATTGCTTCTCTGCTATTCATAGGATTTTCAATGGCTGATTGTTTTTTGGGAGTGGGTTGCTGGCTCCTTCTCCCAAGCCTACAGCACCTGATGTTCCCAGGAGGTCTCCCATCCAAGTACTGACAAGGCCCAACCCTGCTTAGCTTCCAGGATCTGACAGGACTGGACACCACAGTGCTATGACTGCACATGTATGTTATCGTTACAGATATCTAAAGGAAGATTGGGCTGGGATTTAGCTCAGTTGGTAGAGCGCTGCTCTGCAGTCTCTGAGGTCCTGAGTTCAATGCCCAGCGCCGCAAAAATGGGAGAAGGGCCTGGCAATCCATTCCCAAGGCAATCCCGAAACAATCAGCCATTGAAAACCCTATGGGGGTCGCTATGAGTTGGATACCGACTTGACGGCACCTAACAACAACAACAACAACAACAACAAAGGAAGATTTGCAAGATGCTAGGCCACATTACTGTGTGGTCACATGTTATAAAATAGGAAACAAGCAGTTCTCTTCACCTTTTACAATGAATTTCGCCAGTAGATGGTGCTGGAGAGCTAGGGAGCGGGCTCAGTTTTGCCTCTGTCAGATTACAAGGGACGTGCAATGGATATCTAAGGATTGGTTTACATGATAATGAGTATCGTGGTCTTATTTTTTTCCCACAAGGTGTGCATCTAAAAAAATCTATTGATTTGTTAGCTGGCTTCTTGTGTTTGTTGTATTTAGTCAAGAAAAAAAAAATCTTTATTTGAAGGATTTAAGTGATCTCCAGCTTTATTTTGTCCTCTTCTTAAGTTTAGCTTTTCATAGTGTGTCACATTTTCCCATGGTGGTTATAAAATTTCTGTGCCCAAGCTGCGCTCTCATGTGAGCACATGCAGACACACACAGAGAATAGTTTGGTTTTAGTTTTAAACCTAGATGTATGCATTTTCCTAGACATTATTCACTAGAAGTTGTAGCTAAGTTAAAGAATACTGGTACAGTGTTTGCAAGTGAGAATTAAGTATTTACGAAGTGTTTTAATAAATGTAGCAGTAATACACAAATTGAGTGTCGGTTTTATGAGGGATATTACAATTTCCTCCTGTAGCTTCTCGGAATGTGTTTTCTCTTCCGGGTGAAGAAAGGAAGAGACGTGGCGTACGTTGGTGTAGGAGAGGACCCTGAAGTTCGACTGCACGTTAGGCTGATGGGATCCAGGAAATACACAGCTCGCTGTGATAGCACGCGGGAAACTCTTCCCCGACCCCACGCGATGACTGGCAGTCAGACCACAGTGTTACCTTCTGGCTGTGTGTGTAAGGCGTGTGTGCAACATAAGCAAGTGCAATGCTCGGACTTGAAATAGCGCTGAGATATTGCCTTGGGCATATGCAGATATTCTAGGTCCCCTGAAACCTGAACTACTTCTGGTCCCAGGCATTTTGGATAAGGGCTTCTCAACCTGCAACCCCAGAGCCTTAAGTGGGAAATCTTATATTTCACACTTGGAATTGTTTCTTGTTTTTTTTGAAATTATTTTGAAATTATCAACTTTTAGAAAGCTACCAAATTATTTTCTTCACTATTAATGGAATATTATGTGCTACTTTCTGACAGTAGTGCCACATCTTATATTTCTTATTTTACTCACATAAATGATTCATTCTTTGTTACTCTGGATAAATATTTCCTGTGACCACAGTGTGGGAATTGATGTGAAACATCAGCAGTGTGGTTTTCGATGACTTTTGTCATGTGACCTTTTAAGTGTGGGGATAGTAAGCCAGTGTTTGAAGACATACCATTGATTTAATCGTGCCATTGCAGAGAAATAAAACCGGCATCATATTAAATGTGCCCTATAACTATATGACAATCCAATCTTAGAAACATTAAATGGGTTTGAAAGTATTTGAAAGGCCTTTCAGAATTGAGGCCTGAATCTGAAGATTAAGTGAAGTCTGGGTAGAGAAGCACTTGGTGAACTCCGGCTGAGCAGAGCTGGTCAATGCGTTAAAGAGTGTGGTTTCTTAGTCCGTAGGTTGTGAGGGGTGGACAGTTAGAAGCATCTGTAAATAGTGCAGTGGAGAAGGTCCTTGTTGAGATTTCTGACTGGGAAGTTTGGGGCAGGAGAGAGAACAGAAGATGAAGAGGGTAGGTCACATTCCACAGGAAGTGCTTTCCCAGCTGTGACACTGTTCCTCTTTTGTGTGTTGCTGTTGTTAGGTGCTGAGGTGTCAGGTCCAACTCATGGCAACCCTCAAAGAGTTTTCAGTGGCTGATTGTTTCAGTATTGGTTCAGGAATGGATCGCCATGTCGTGCCCCCGTTTTTGTGGTGCTGGGGATCCTCTGAGAGCACGGAGCAGCACTCTACCAACCGAGCTACACCCTAGCCTCACCCCTTTGGTGTAAGGCAGCTATTACTCGTCCTGGGCGTTCTAGGGGAAGGCACTGACCTTTTAAACTGCTTTTTCCTCATTCACTGATCTAGAACATGCATGCTGCCCTTAATCTTGCCAGTGCACACATTTATAGTTGAGGGTAGCTATGCGGGGAACCCAGTGAGGTAAGTAAACTTCATGTTCTTGAATGTCCATTGCATTATCGGGGTTGGAACCTTGGGGGATGGATGGATGTTTTGATAGACGTCAGGTGATTCTTTTAATCCCTTTTCACCAGCTCCTGTCCAAAAACTGTTCCTACACACCTTGGCGTCTCTGTCTGGTCCTGTGTCTGACGATGGTCATTTTTGCACTAAGTTATTCCTTCCCTTCATTTTTGCTCACTTTCACCTCCTGGATTTTTGAAGACAGTTCACAAGAGTGCAAGTGAAGTACTGGGTTGTATTATATGTAAGTGTTTCGTCTCTATTAACTAAAGTGTCCTCTTAGTCAGCAAGCTTGCCTTCACCCCTCCTTCTCTGTTAGGACTTCCTCCAGCTCTTAGAACAGTGTTGACAGATCAGGCCCTTCACCAATGTGCATATAGTTCATGGTTTTGTAAAAGAAGGAGGCTCAAGAATGTGTATCGAAGAAAGAGAGAATAATCTAAGGTTTAAATGGCACTGTTGGACTTTTGATTTGACTTATTGAACCCTACCCTTCATGTTACAACTGCAAAATAGGTAGAATGATACCCTATTAAAGGTTGGGTATATCTTGTAGAGAAAAATATTTTATTAATAGTTTTTTAAGTTATGTGAAATGACTGTTTGGTGCAATAAGTATACTTAATTTTCCCAGCCTCTTTGGCTAACTTTCTTCTTTACCATTAGCAGGTAAGGATTTAAATACATTCATAAGGTTATAATGATGGCAAATATAACTTCAGAGTACTATCTCCAAAGTCTTTATAATATTCAGTTACATTATTTCTTCTGCAATTGTTGTTGCTGTTGTTAGGTGCTGTCGAGTTGGGTTCACCTCACAGCGACCCTGTGTACAACAGAATGAAACTCTGCAGTACTGTGCCATGCCCTGCGCTGTGTCACTGCTTCTCTGCTAGTCGTAGGGTTTTAAACGACTGGTTGTTTTGGGATTGTTTTCAGGAGTGGGCTGTCAGGTCCATCTTTGTGGTGGTGGGGATCAAACCCAGGGCGTCAGAGCACACAGAGCAAGCACCAACTGAGCTAAACGCTAGCATCATTTAGTTAAACGTGACATCATCAGTGTTTCTTAAAAAGATAGCCAGACTTCCTCTTCCATTCCTTACTCTCACACTACTTGTTTTCCTTATGTGCATAAGACATTGATAAATACAGCATGGGGATGATGGTGTGATAGAAGACCTGTTAATAAATATTTAGTCAGTTATATCTGCAGTAGGGGCTGCAGTCTCTGAGGTCCCGAGTTCAATTCCCAGCACCGCAAAAATGGAAGAAGAGCCTGGCAATCCACTCCCAAGGCAATCCCGAAACAGTCAGCCATTGAAAACCCTATGAAGGTCGCTATGAGTCGGATACCGACTCGAGGGCACCTAACAACAACTCAACACACCTGCAGTAAATGAGCATTTTTGAAAAGGGCGTTTTCTTTCTTAAATATCAAGCCTCCAGTGTCCCCTGTACTTCCTGTCTTCTGCAGCAGTGTATCGTGGGGACACGCGCACTATCCTAACATGGCTGTGGCTCTTTCGTCGTCTTTAGTCTGCTCCTTAAACTGAGCGCTGTGAGCCCTGCCTTTCCACCGTATGCTACCTCTCACTGCACTTTCCGTTACGCCTTAATTGTAAATTATGCCTCAGTTTCATGCGGTTTTAGTCTTTTTTCTTCCATCCATACTCTGATGGACTCCAGCCAGGATAATGAAAAGAGACGTTTATTTACACTCTGTGCGCATCGCTCCCAGCGAGCCGAGAAGGCCATCGCTCCCAGCGACAAAGGCCTCCCGGCTGCCCCTGCGCCCTACACGTCCGTGTAGTCATAGTATATGCGGACTTCCGATCTCCTGACGCTTTGCAGCGATCGGATGCTTTCGCTCCTGGTTCTGATGTTTGACTTCTTGAACAGCCTTCTCGAAAAGGACCTGCACATGAAGAAGTAGATGATCGGATCCAGACACACATTGCACGCGGACAAGAAAAGGGTCGTCTCTTTGCAGTAGTACAGGATCCGGTGCGCGGATTCGTCTAAAAGCCTGTCTAAGTGGCTGACGGTGAAGGGAATCCTGCACAGGTGGTAGGGGAGGAAGCAGGTAAAAAACACCGCCACCACCACCCTGATGCTCTGGTTGTGCCTCCGCCGTCGGCTCGACTGGCTGACGAACTGCCTGCTGGACCTGCGGATGTACCTGGAGATGGCTATGTAGCACCCGATCAGAATCACTAGCACGGCCACAAACAGACAGCTGTTGACGTGCACCACGGCCTGGTGCCACCTGGCTCCCAGGGGGCTCTTGAGTTTCATGCAGTCATGGATGTTTTCTCTCGTGGGCTGGCCATTTGTTAGGACGACGTTGGGCAGGGACAGAACGGCCATCACCCCCCAGACGCACGCGGCCAGAACCTTGGTAAACGTCACGCTGTACATGCGGGAGTCTCCGAAGGGCTTCACCACCTTCAGGTAGCGGTCGACGCTGATGAGGCCGAGGAAGGCGATGGACGCGTACATGTTGGCATAGAACAGCACCGAGGTGTACCTGCACAGGATGAACTCCAGGTACCAGGGGCCCAGGCCCGCGTCGCGGGCCATCCGGAACGGGAACGTCAGCGTCATCACGAGGTCAGCCACCACGATGTTTTTGAGATAAAATATGAAGCTGGTTTTATTCCTGATGTGGAAGAAGATCCACACGGCCAGGCCGTTCAGCAAGATGCTGGCCACGAACAGAACGAGGTACAGCACCGGCAAGACCACAGCGTCGAACTCATGGTGAAGGGTGGCGTTCCTCCCCGCTCTGTCGCTCGTGTTGCCTGGAGGCTGACTCCCTGGGCCGGGCAGCTCGTTGTCTGCGGGAGAAGCAGGGAGATGTCACTGCACGCCCTCAGGCACCGGTCTCCCTGACGGGCTGCAGTGCTGTTATTAGTTTAAAGGCATCCC
Source organism: Pedetes capensis (assembly GCA_007922755.1). Taxonomy (NCBI): domain Eukaryota; kingdom Metazoa; phylum Chordata; class Mammalia; order Rodentia; family Pedetidae; genus Pedetes; species Pedetes capensis. Next base: position 29,558 of record VMDO01006338.1, read on the forward strand.
CAAAGGTTCAGAGACCCAACTTAGCACATTGCCCGTGTTTTGAGTAGCTAAAACTGGTGACTTCCTTTCCCAACTCACCGAGATCCTCTGAGTAAAAAGTTGTATTTCTCATTCTCCATTGACACCCTTTTGAAAATAAATATGTCCACCTAAATAACTCTGATTTTAAACTCAGTGTTTGATATCATTATTGATAGAAACAAAACCAAAGGCTGAAAATTAGAATCTCCTAGAACAGTAAAATAAAATAGACCTGGTAATTATTTCAGTGTAGTCTTTGACATAGAAAACATCCCTTCACTTGCCACCTCAGTTTTTCTGTGTAGCCCAGGCAGGCCTTGAACCTGTGATCCTCCTTCCTCAACTTCCTGACTGCTGGGATTGCAGGCATGCATCACCATGCCCAGCCCAGGACTCTGTTTTAAACTGTGTAATCATCAAAAGTTGGGAAGGAGTAAAACTAGTAGGTCATTTTGAATTTTTTGCCTATGACTTCCATGTATCACTTAGGATTATTTAGGGACCATTATTAGGAATAAAAATAAAACATTTCTGCTTTTTTTTAAGTAAAGGGAATCTGTTTTTTTTCTAAAGTAACAGATAAAGTCATGGGTAAAAATAGATCTTTGATTCTTTTACATCCATTTTTCCTTGAGTAGAATTTAAGTTTTGAGTAGGAATGAAATCACTGCAGATAAACTGGACATGGTTGTGCACACCTGTAATCCCAGTGACTTGAGAGGCAGAGGCAGGAGGATCACAGGTTGGAGGCCAGAGGCATCCTGTGCAATTCAGCAGGACCTTGCCTCAATTTAAAAAATAAAAAGGAGTTGGGGTGCAGCTCACTGGCAGAGTACTTACAAAGCATACGCAAGGCCCTGGGTTCATCCCCCAGTACCACCAAAAAAAATTAATGCAGATACTCTATATTTGGATTGTAATAGTCTGTAAACATTGCACACCATGCAGTGTATTTTTGAGTAAAATGTTTGTATAGTTCAGAATATCCATAGATAATTGTTTCTATGTCGTCTAGTGAAGAATACTGATTTTCTCATTCTTCACATTTCAATTTATTACCAAGGAAGGCAATTTATTAAAGTAATTGCAGGCTGCTATATTTTTCTTATTTACCAGGCTAGATTATACTTACTTTGTTTACGATAAGTATTTAGACATCTCTGTGTAATTTTTAGTTCACGTGATTAAAGAAGCCTGCCGTACTCTCCTATTATACCACCGATGAAATGGTTTACAGGCATTTGATCTTTGTGGCAGCCGTGGAAATGGCCTCTTGGTCTCTTTCCGCGGGAAGCGTCCGGAGTGCAAAGGATGCACCCCGCTCTAGCTGTGTGCTCTGGGCTCACCGCGCCCGCTCTGGCGGATACTGTGCTCGCAGCCAGCCCAGCTGAGCTGCGGTGGGGTGGGGGGTAGGGTGCTCAGACAAGCCTTTGCCCGGCAGAGGCGGGGCTCTCCTGGGAGTGAAGGCTGGAAGCCCGAGCCGCAGTCTAGCCTGCCGCCTGCCGTCTGCACGGCCTTCCGCCTCTCCCGCGCGGCCTCCTTCCTTCCTTCTCTCTTCCACAGGTGGGTGGGTAGACCCACCTTGCAGCCTCCTGCCTCCACCCGCTTTCCCCTGAAGCCCCTGTCCCCAGTAACTCCCTTGGCCATTTGTTCACACACATTTTGTCATCTGTTTTTATGGTAGAGCTGAACTAAGACCATTTACAGACTCCCTTTTAAAAAACACTAGCAGGAAGATTATTTCTGAATTCTTGTTTCCCATTAATTAATAATATTTGTTACAGTTATGTTTTGGAATGATTTTGTCTTAGGTAACATCATTGATTTAGCCCTCATTTCCCTATATGACAGGCAGTTTATTTACTATATCTTTTGGTTCCCTTTTTTTGAAGAAGTAGAACAGGAAAGATAGTTCAGATGATTATAATCCAAGAACAGGTTTTTAAATTACTGACTGAAATTGAAGTGCAAGTTCTTCTTGAGTAGTGTTGCCCAGTTTCTAATTTTTCCCTTTTATTCCTTGCTGTGTTTTTAAAAACTGGTTTTCCTGGCCTGAATATCCTTACACAGGCTCGTAATTTATATCTTGACTAGCCTGTTATGAGACCCATGGTCTTATTAAGCTTTACAAGTTTAAAATGCCTGATTCAGCTGCCATCTCTGTTACTGCCACCAGTTTCGAATATTGTCTTGAGCAGTATCATTCAAGCCTGTGTTGATTTAATAAAGTATTACAGTCTTGCCTGTTTCTGCACAAGAAGGTCCAAATCAATGATCATAGCCATTAGAAGCTTCTTAAGAAGTGGAGCTTCAGCCGGGCGCGGTGGCGCACACCTGTCATCCCAGCCGCTCGGGAGGCAGAAGCAGGAGGACCACAAGTTCGAGACCAGAGGCAGTCTGCATAACTTAGCGAGACCCTGTCTCAAACAAATAAACAAACACGGAGCTGGAGGCCACAGCTCAGTGGTCTAGCACTTGCAGAGCATGCAAGTGTGAGGCCCTGGATTCAACCCCCAGTACCTCAAAGAAAAAAAAAAAAAAGTGGAGCTGCAATAGGGTTTAGATATCTGTTTGAATTAATTTATCCAATTACTCTATTAGCTTTCACTTTCATATTGCCCCAGATAGAACCCTTAGGGAAGGACAGGCGGGAAAAGTAAGTTTTAAGACACAGCTTGAAAAGGAACAGCTACAACATCTCCTGAAATGATTGAAACGGTGGCTGTGTCTTCTGGCAATCACTTAGGAACGGATTTGCAAAGCCGCTGTGAATGAGAGAGTCCTTCCCTTCTTCAGCCTGCCGGGCCTGAGGCGTCTCCGCTGTGCTGTCAGCCTTGGCCCTCTGGACCTGCGTGCGTATCCCTGGTGCACTGAAGAACCCGTCCTTCCGTCCCAGTCTTCCTTAGGCATTGTGTGTCCCTTCAGTGTATCATTATAATACTTTAAGATTTAATTATATGGACAAGCACTCTTATTAAATGAGAATTTACCCAGCAATTATGATTGTTATTAAAGATAGGGTCTTAAATCAGAATGTCAAAAAAAGTCTCTCTCTCTCTCTCTATACTCGGCCTTATTAAAAAAAAAAATCAAGCACAGGTGACATTGTTCCACAGTGTTTGTTGAACTGTTTTGTGGCTTTGAGAGAGTTTAGTGCTTGACTTGTTGGCTATTACCGCACAGTTGTTTGTCTCCTCAGATTGTGTGCAGGATTAACATTTTGGCATGTAAGCCTCCTTATTTCAGTGGGATATGCCTAAGGCTGGTTATTACTTTATTCACAAATTCCACATTCGCAACACAGCTTAAACAAGTCAGTGGGTAAAGCCTGTATTGGATTATTTGTGAAATAACAGCACAGTAGACAAAGATGGTTCCTAAGGAGCAGTATGAGCCATCTCTGTGCTGCTCTGAAAGGCGCAAGACTTAACATTGAGAGTTCTGTGTGATTGATTTGTCCTAGAATTCAGTCTGTGTCATGTTCTTTTCTGCCAGTTACTCTCATTTCTGCTCCATCATTGCCCCAGATTTTCCCAAAACCTAAGGATGAGTTCAGGGTTCCCGCTCAGGAACACTGATCAAAAACGTGGGTGGCTTTCTTCACCCAGGCAGTTCAATCATGCTGTTGTTCACTGCCAGTAAAGAACTTGGCCAAACTGGGGAGCATTTTTAACGACAGTAGCTTGGTAGCTCAGTTAAGAAAAAGGAGAAGCTGCCTGTACGGTCAAAAGGGCATTTTCTCACATCCTTTGCTAGGATGGTATTTCTTATATTGTTGAGGGCTTGACACCAGGGTAAAAGGTAAAAACATTTTTGCGATTCTCTCTTCCCCTTTCCCTCCCCAAACTGTTTAAATTAACTTTAAAAACACAATGGTGTGCAAAGAATCTAGTTCCATAATTCATTTTGTGCGCCTCATGAGGGCAGTACTGTGTGTGTGTGTGTCTGTCTGTCTTTGACAGGTGGGGGAGTGTGTGTACTCACATGTGCACGCTCACGTGCATGCTAGAGTAAATGGGCTTTTAGCACTAACCGTGAGGACTTTTAAAATTTAACTTAAGCACAATTACACATTCAGTTTTTCTGTTGCACCAGCCACATTCCAGTTTCGCACCAGCCACATTCCAGTTTCTCAGCAGCCACATGAGGCTGCCGTGCTGACCAGAGCAGATAGGGAGAATTTCCATTGAGGGCAGAAAGTCCTACATGACAACGCTTTTGAAATCACCCAATAGCTTTGTAAAATGGAATGGATAATAGCTGTTTTGAGGGATCTCCTGAGAGTTAAGCGCTCTGCAGACGTTATTTTGAGCACGGTATCTCGTTGTTCCCTCCGTAACATACCGTGCTGGTCACAATTTGTCCTGTGCATGTAGTCACAGCGTGAGTGGCAGGAGGGGTGGGGAGGAATCCTGGCCCTTTTGCCCTTGGTAAAGCTGCGTTACTGCTCACTGGGGTGTGTCGCTCTGGCTCAAAATGTGAAAGTATCAACACATGCCGCTGCTCTACCTGCCGGGTGGGAATGAAATAATAAAGTCGCACAAATTATAGGGCGTCTCCACCACGGCACAGTGGCTTTGGATTATCATTTGGTAAATAGTTACCCAGCAGAGGAGATAGATGTTGTCTTTGGCCTCCTGGGGAACCTCAGTGAACCTTGGGTTAGACTCTCGAATCTGGAACGTAATAGGTACTTTACTTTGAGTTTAAACATCTTTCTCAAATGTTATTAATTTAATCCTTGTCCTCCTAGAGACAGTGTCTAGGTGAAAGAAAGCCATAGCAAATGAAATTTGCTTCAACAATGCTGTCCTGAATGTTTATCATTTTATACTTAATGAAAAGTGAGGCTAAATGCTGGCCTGCTAGTTAGTGTTGTTAGGTGCGGTCGAGTCGGTATCCGACTCATAGTGACCCTCATAGGGTTTTCAAGGGCTGTTTCGGGATTGCCTTGGGAGTGGATTGCCATGGGAGTGGATTGCCATGTCCTTCTCCCATTTTTGTGGTGCTAGGAATTGAACTCGGGACCTCAGAGACTGCAGCACAGCGCTCTACCAACTGAGCTACATCCCAGCCCATAGCTAAATCCCAGTGTTATGATCATTAAAATCCCCAAATTGTCACACGGTGTCAAACCAGTTGTCAACAAAAAATGTTTTTCTTTGAATCCTTTCCTGTGGCTTACTTGGCAGTTTTGCAAGTGTCAGGTTGAGCCCCATTGTTGAGTTGCCACGCACTGTAAGCAGAAATGCATGTCAGGAATCGCTCGGGGACAACTGAGGCAGAAGTTCAGCATAGGCTATTCCTGGTTTGATCTCTGGTGAGAAAAAAGAAAAAGGGAGAAGGAAACAGTTGGGGAAGATTTGGGATATACAGTATGTTGATTTTTTCGTTAAAACAAAAACATCGTTAGCCTCCACGATTCTGGAAACATATACTCTGCATTGGAATAAAGGTGTCTACTGTTGTGTCTTCTTTCTACCTGTCAGGAAGTCTGGACTGTTTCTGAGTGTGGTGTCCACCTGGATACCTTTGTGTGACCTTGGGAAAGCTAATTAACATCTCTGTGATTCAGGGGTGGATCTCATGGCTGAAATGGGAATGAATAATACTGCTACGACAGGATTGTAACCAGGATTATGTGAAATAATGCCTAAGACACTACACACTCCCTGGCTCCAAAGATACACTCAGAAATACTAGCTTATCTGTCTTACCATCCCTACTTCAATCACATTTTTTTATCCTGAGCATGTAATAACTAAATGCATATGTGATGGGATTGATACACAATTGGAGATTGTTAAATTTTTTTTATTTTTTGTTTTTGGTGGTACTGGGGACTGAACGTAGGGCCTCACACTTGCACGCTTTTTTGCAAGTGCTGGACCACTGATCTGCCACCTCCAACCCATTTTTTTTTGTGTGGTACTGGGGTTTGAACCCAGGGCCTCGCACTTGCATGCTGTGTAAATGCTGGACCACTGAGCTGCACCCTCAGCCCACTTTTTTACTTTTTGAGATAGGGTCTCACTAAGTTACCCAGACTACCTCTGGTCTCGAACTTGCGATCCTCCTGCCTCCGCCTCCCGAGCCTCTAGGATTATAGGCGTGCGCCACCGTGCCCAGCAGAGATTGTTAAAATTTTTTAACGGATCTAGCCCTGACATATATACCTAAGTGTTTTATAAACCCAAGTGCATTCAGCATCCTGCTATTTCAATCTCTGGGGTTCTAGTTTTGCCTCTCCACTAACCAGCATTGTGACTTGCAGCAAGTCATAGGACCTTTTTGGAATTGGACTGAGGGTCCTATAACATCTCCACCAGGACTCAAATTTAGATGACCTTATTTATCTTCCTCCAAAGAAGATGCCCACTAGAGATTTAATATCCTTTGAACATTTATTAAGCCCCTGCATTGCTTAGTGAAAACCATCTTCTATCCAATCTCAATGTTTGGCCAGAAAAGGTTTGAGTGTCTGTTAGATAAAAACCTTAACCTTTCTGATCTTCACACTGCTTTAACTAAGGCTAGCTGAGGTCATATGTGTGTGTGAACTCCAACGGCTGTGAAATATTATTTCTTGACCCCTTCATCCACAACCAGGTCTATTCTCTATTTTCAGCCTTGCCTCGGGTATTAACTAAAGAGAAAAAGAAATCTTGAGAACCATTTTAGAAGGCGTGCAGCTGACGTAAAGTGTGCTTGTGGGGCAGTTTGTAATGGGAGAAGTCCCACTGTTTCTCATGAAATGAAACTATGTGGGACTTTCATGTCCCCTCACTGAGGCCCTTACACTTTGAAGTTGTAGGGAGACCTCAAGTAACTCCTCTTCCCAAGTGAAAAACAGACTTCTCTTGCACGTTTGCTGAGCCAGCAGGGAAGGGTCTCTCTCTGGAGGGAAAAGGAAGTTGAAGGGGCTCTGGGCGTGGTGGCGCACACCTGTCATCTCAGCACTCGGGAGCCCGAGGCAGGAGGATTGATGTGAGTCTGAGACCAGCCTGGTCTACATAGCGAGACCTTGTTTCAAAAACCAAAAAAGAGAGGGAGAGAAAGAGAAAGAGTTTTGTAGTAAGTAGAGAAGCACTCACTGCTTTCTTCCGTGATTGTGGTCCTCTTTCATCTACGCTAATACTATATGCAGTTAAGTACTGGACTTTGTGGTAGATAGAAAATGTAGTTTTTAGATTTTCAGAGATTCCTCTCCTCTCCACCCCAAAATCAGCTTTTGAGAGTCGAGACCCCCCCACCCTGCCCTCCTCTTGCGTTACTGTGGTACATGGTACACGGCAGCTTTCAGAGGCATCTTTTGTTGCTAGAGGACAGGCAGTGATTTGGCGGTCAGAGTCCTTCCTTTTCGGTACCACCATTGCATTATTTTCAGTGTAAAGCAAGGGAACAGTGAGGAAATGTTTTAAGGAGTTCATGGCCCGACCACATCTTTAGTTGGAGGTTTTTCTGCTCTGAGTTACGCAGTTTCCCTCTTCATGATCTCGAATCTCACTCACAGCAGCAGTTGCTGGAGGACACGGACATGAGACCCAGATAAGATATTTGCATATCACGCTTCTAATGGAGGATTTATATTCAGAATATACGAAGAACTTTTATAATGTCGTATTAAGAAAAGTCCAATTAAGGAAGGTCAAAAGATTTGTCTATATGTCTCACCAAGAGTCATGTCAACATCATTAATCAGTAGAGAAATTCAAATTAAAACCATGTGTGATATCACTTCACATCCACTGGAATTGGTTATAAATAAAAATGACAGACAATGACAAGTGCTGCTGAGAATACGGAGAAACGGGGACCCCCCCCCCCCCGTATTGCTGGTTAGCAGTTAAGATGGTATGGCTGCTCTGAAACCTGCTTGGTAGTCTCCTAAAAAGTTAAATTTATCATACCAGCCAGTGATTCCACACCTAGAGAATAATAATGTAACATGTGCCCATGCGAGGGGTTGTGTACAGATGTTGATATTAGCGATATGCATGATAGGTCAAAGCAGAAAGAACCTAGCTGCTGACCAGTGAGTAAATAAAGTATGGTAGTGATGCAGTGGAATACTACTCAGCACAAAAAGACACGATGGGTGAAACTCAAAAACACTGTGCAAGAGAAAGAAGCCAAGCACACAAAAACGCCGCACACCATGTAGGTAAATTGTCCAGAAAAGGCAAATCAACAGAGGCAGAAAGCAAATTAGTGTTTGCTGGGGTTGAGGGTAGTCTTGGAAGTTAATTATGAAAGATGTGAGGGATCTTATTGGAGTTATAAAAACTGGATCACAAATTGCTGCACAAATTGCTGAAATTATTATAAATCGCTAAATTGTACCCTTAAAATTATGGTATATAAAGTATATCTCAAAACAAAAAAGGAAAATAGAATAGACAGAAGAGGATTAAAAAGCTAACTTGACCTCTCACTATGCTGTGAAGGAGGAGTTTTCAAGAAGACAGCTGGGTGGGTGGGTGTACCCCTGTAATCCTAGTGCTTGGGAGGCCGTAGAACCCCATGTTCAAGGCTCGTCTGGATTACACAGTGAGTTCGACACCAGCACGGGCTACACTGCATTCTCTATTTAAGGTGATAGCCGAGTGCAGGGAGCATTTGGGAAGCATTCCGTCTCTTGGTTGGTTGAGGGGGTGCTGCTTAATGCTCTTTATGATTCATTTATGAGTTCCGTCTCTTGGGATTGGGTTCATAATCGATCAGCAGGAGATATGGCTGAAAATGTGTGCTTTTTGAAGATCTGTGTCTCCAATTGTGTGTGTGTGTGTGTGTGTGTGTGTTACTGGGGGTTGAACCCAGGGCCTTGCACTTGCATGCTTTGCAAGTGCTGTGCCAGTGAGCTGCACCCCCAGCCCAATTTTTTTTACTCTTTGAAACAGGGTCTCGCTAAATTACGCAGACTGCCTTTGGTCTCGAACTTGTGATCCTCCTGCCTCTGCCTCCTGAGTTGCTGGGATTACAGGCGTGCGCCACTGCACCTGGCTCCCCATTTTCCTAATTCTTAGGAAAGATCCTAATTCTTAGGCAGATTTGAGATTTCCATTAGTTTAGACATGGTATTTGGATTTTTTGGAAGCACAGTTTTTGCCTAGGCTTGGGAAATGGTATGTTTTATTCTCCTTTGCTGGCTTCTAGAGTTTGCCCTTCCTTTCTCCATGTGAAGCCCTCCTTCAGATTTAAGACCAGCATAATACAGGTGACAGAAGCTGTGGGAATGGATGAGATTGTCCAGGACAAAACCACACAGCGGAGTGACAGCCGAGGGCTGCAGACAGTCCTGCAGAGGAGGAGGAGCCTGAGCGAGTGGCCAGGGAGCTGGGGGGTTGTCAGAAATGAGCCGTGTCACGTAGATCTAGAAGAGAGTCGAAGAAGTGAGGAATTGTGGCTACTTCGATCCTGTGGGGAAGTCCGGTGACAGGGGACAGCAAAGTGCTATTGGATGGGGTTGACTGACAGTCTTTGCCAGGGCTGTATGCGCCGTGCTGGATGTTGGGGGTCAGGGCTGGGGAGCAGAAGGGCGGTGACGGAGGGTTGAATACTTGTTCAGTTAGGAAGTGGAGGCAGACATTTCAGACAGTTCTTTCCTAAAAAACAATGCCTGTTACGAGAAGAAGAAAGGTGGAGACAGAGGACTGAGGGAAGATCTTGTTAAGCGTACTATTTAATGTGGGCATTTGAAAGTCATATTTTCCCAGCTCGGGTCTGAAAATCCCCTGCCCTGACTTGTAGGCATGGCTAGTGGCACTGAGGAGGACACAGAAGGCAACGACTTCCCCGTCTGGCTCTTCAGATTCCACTCTCAGCCCTGCCGCCTTCCAGCTTCCTGACCCGCTTATTTCCTCATCTGGAAAATGCCCATGCATCATGGGAAGTTAAAATGGGTAACTAACTTTTACGAGGGCTGGGGTTTAGCTCAGTTGGTAGAGCGCTGCTCTGCAGTCTCTGAGGTCCCAAGTTCAATTCCCAGCACTGCAAAAATGGGAGAAGGACCTGGCAATCCACTCCCAAGGCAGCATCCAATCCCGGAACAGTCAGCCATTGAAAACCCTATGAGGGTCGCTGTGAGTCGGATACTGACTCGACGGCACCTAACAACAACAACAACTTTTACAAAGCAGCCTGCACAGTCACACAGGGCCGGGGTGCGGTCGCAAGTTCCTTTTGCGTGCCACAGGCACACAAACGCATTCATGGACTGCTGGGTGCCACGCAGCTGAGACGAGTCCTTCCCGCCTGCTTGTGCTGAGACTGTTGTGTGGTTTGTGCCCTTCGTCTGAGTGACGTCTCTACCCGGGAGCCTGCCCTTCTTCCTGGCGCCTCCGCCTTGCCGGCCTGCTCTCTGCCCTCCCAGGCTGCACCCCAGCTGCTCCAGTCTCCCTGTGGGGTGCCCTGCGTGTAGCTCCGCATCCTCCGCATGTCCCAGCGCCCGAGGGTGTTGCAACCGAGGCTTGCCTCAGTGGTAAAGAAGGGCTCGGCTCCAGGGGACCTCCCTGGCGGCTGTAATCCCTTCCTGCCGCCTACAGCTCCCCTGGCTGGGAGCTGATGAAACCGTTCAAGGGTGTGGCGTCCGTGGGTGTCTGCAGACCCATTCCTGGGGTTAGATGGTATCGCTGCTCAGAACTCAGTGTTCTCTTCCCAGCCGCCCGTTGGTGTGCCACTTTGCCTCCTTTGTTGTGTCTCTCTGCTGCTGCTGCTGTTAGGTGCCATCGAGTCAGTATCCGACTCATAGTCGGACCCTCATAGGGTTTTCAATGGCTGACTGTTTCGGGATTGCCTTGGGAGTGGATTGCCAGGTCCTTCTCCCATTTTTGCGGTGCTGGGAATGGAACTCAGGGCCTCAGAGACTGCAGCGCAGCGCTCTACCCACTGAGCTAAACCCAAGCCCCAAGCTGTTGGTGGTTTTAAAATGAGGGTGGTAGAAGAGGATTCACATGTGCTCCCGTTCAGGGCATGGTTTCCCAGGCGACCCCCCAAACAGCCCCGTGACCTCGATTGTTTTATTCTCCTTTCTCCCCCCCGGGGGGGGGGGAAGTAGGTTCAGAGACTCTAGTTAACTTGCGCTGACGCACACAGCAAGGAATGGGTAGAGCTGGCTTCATGTCGGATCCGGTCAGAACTGAAATGACAGTCCTACCTTTCCTGCTGCTGAGGTAAACGTGGGGACCGATCCCGGAGTTTATTTTGTTCTGGGGGTCAGGAAGCGGGGGATGCGGTTCCTGGGCCGAGGGAAGGGTTTGTTTTCCCACCACACTTGCGAAGGAACTGCTGATCCCCCACACTACAAGTGTGGTTTCACTTGGCACGGGCAGCGTTGGAAGCATCAGGAAACTTCACATAAGAATTCAGGTCTGGATCGCGTCCTAAGGGACGGGAAGGTCTGCCCGCGCTGTGTGTGAACGCTCTGGCGGGAGCAGCTGCCCCTTCCAGTGAGCCGTGAGTGCTCCTGGAGGCCGTCCTCACGCTTAGCTGCGTCACCTGCTGCTCCTCCGGTCACTGTGGCAGCCCCAGGCCCACGTACTGTTTAGTCGGGTGTGGCTCCGATTCACCGGAGTGGATCATCAAATGCCCTCCTTCCTTGGAAACATGTTTGTCTCTTCCTCTGTGCCTCCCTTCTCCCCAGGCTCTAGAAACTCCGGGTTTTTCTTGCATTAGTGAACAGCACTTGACATGCTTTATTTATTATTTTTTTTGAGGGGTTGGCACTTGGGGGTTGAACCCAGGGCTTCATATATACCTTGCAAGTGTTCTACCACTGGGCTGAAACACTAATCCCTTTTTTACTTTTTAAATTTGAGGCAGAGTTTCACTAAGTTACACAGGCTTCCTCTGGTCTTGAACTCGAGATCCTCCTGCCTTGGCCTCCTGAGACTCTGGGACTCCCAGCATATACCACTGAGCCCAGCCCACTGCACGCTTTTAAAATGATCTTCCTGGTTCCTCTTGTTGTTGTTGTTGTTAGGTGCCGTCGAGTCGATATCTGACTCATAGCGACCCTTATAGGGTTTTCAATGGCTGACTGTTTTGGGATTGCCTTGGGAGTGGATTGCCAGGTCCTTCTCCCATTTTTGTGGTGCTGGGAATTGAACTCGAGACCTCAGAGACTACAGCGTAGCACTCTCCCAACTGAGCTAAATCCCAGCCCTGGTTCCTCTTGTTGTTGTTGTTGTTAGGTGCCATCGAGTCGAGTCCGACTCATAGCGACCCTATGTACAGCGGATCGAAACACTTGCCGATTCTGTGCCAGGCAAACAATCTTATTTATGTTTAAGCCCATTGTTGCAGACACTGTATCAATCCATCTGGTGGAGGGTTTTCCTCTTTTGCGTTGACCTGCCACTCTCCCAAACATGATGTCCTTCTCCAGGGATTGTTTTCTCCTGACTACATGTCTGAAATATGTAAGACGCAGTTTGGCCATTTTTGCTTCCAAGGAGCACTCTGGTTGTACCTCTTCTAGGACAGATCTGTTGGTTCTTTTGGCAGTCCATGGTATATTCAATAGACGTCTCCAGCACCACAATTCAAAAACATGAATTCTTTTTCTGTTTCTCTTATTCAGTGTCCAGCTTTCACAACCATATGATACCACTGCAACCCTAAAAAAATTAGTTGCAAAAGGTCCTATTTTTTAGTTCATGCCTAAAAATTTATCCGATGTCCCCATTGAGCTTTGCTCTGTGCCCAGCCCTCTGCTGAGGCCCTCAAGTGCGAGCCCTGTGGATCCTGTTGTTGAACTGCTCGTGTGGCTGGGACACTGGAGAGCCTAGTTCTTAAGTTTGCAGGCGGCGGAGCAGAGGCCCGTGTTGAATGAGCAGAGCCTCTGCCTTCTCCTCGGGAGGGTCATGGCAAGGCGGGGAGGCCTCGCGTTCAGGACTGAGGGCTCCTGCTCTGGGCACCCAGCTTTGTGGTCCGCACAGCCTGGCCTCCTGCTGCAACTGGCCGGGTCGGATCTCGGTGTGGGTGGGAGCCACCCGTACAGGCCGAGGGAACTCCCTCCGAATCGAGAGGAGCTGGCAGGTGTGTCCTGCTGCGTTGCCCTCCCTCTCCTGGGCCTCCTGACTCCCATTATTGCCCATCTGGCCAAAGTCTGAACGACAAATGCCAGGTAAATGCTTGCCCCTCAGTACAGTCGCTCGTGATGAATTTTCTGGACTTTGTATTTGGCAGTGGAAATCTCAAGTGACAGAACTGTAATCTCACTGCCTCTCACAGTTGACTCTCTGGAAGCTCATACCTGCCTTGATAAGGATTTCCGTTCTGGGAGGCTGTCACTTTCCTAATGAAACATTGTACGAAGCCCACCGGTCATACGGGATTTTCTACATTTCAGTCACAACAGAAGCCATCGGATGCAGTTTGTGCTGAAAGACGCAGCCTGTCTTACAGTTTACAATCACCTGTAACCTAGGACTCTTTCCCAGCTCAGGGGAGAGAGAGGAGGAGGGGGGAGGGGGGAGAGAGAAGGGAGCGGAAGCCAGCCAGTGTGCCAGCGCACAGGAGAGTGCAGGCATGTTTTCCAGCAAAGCTAGGGTGGTTGCTCTGCCTACGGGGGCCTGGGGAAGAGGAAAGTTACCTCACTGGTTACAGTTGCATCCTTTTGTAATGGAATTAGGTCATCGTGTTCACAGAGCACTTCATCAAGTGCTTGCCTGGAGTTGGCCTCCCAAAGGAGTTGGAATGCACAGCACAGCAACCCTTCATTCAGGTTTTTCAGGCGCTACGCTGAGTCTTCTGTTCATAGTTAGGTTTGATATATGCAGCCTGCAATTAGGCATATTTTGGCTCACATGTAGACTTTACATTTGATGTTTCAGGTGACCTCTGATCACTTGGTTCTGTGTCCTTTCATATATATGTGTGTGTGTGTGTGCGTGTGTATATACATATATATGTGTATACACACACACATACATACATGTATATATATTTCACAGCCTACAGCTGTACCACTGTGGCATCTGATCCCATCAGATCTCAGAAGCTAAGCAAGTTTGGGCCTGGTTAGTACTTGGATGGGAGACTGGCTGGGAGCACCAGGTGCTATAGGCTTGGGAGAAGGACTCCACAGCCCATTCCCCCAAAAAATCAGCCATTGGAAATGCTATGAATAACAGAGAAGCACCAATAATAGTGTTTTCATCTGTTGTACGTAGGTCATTATGAGTCAGACACTGACTCCATGGCACCTAACAATACAACAATGTATACATTTGTGTGTGTGTGTGTGTGTGTGTGTGTGTGTGTGTGTGTGTGTGTTAGGTGCCATCCAGTCAGTGTCTGACTCATAGCGACCCTCATAGGATTTTCAATGGCTGTCTCAGGATTGCCTTGGGAGTGGATTGCCACATCTTTCTCCCATTTTTGTCGTGCTAGGAATCGAATTTGGGCCCTCAGAGACTGCAGAGCTGTGCTCTACAATTGAGCTAAATCCCAGCCATACACACACACACACACACACATACATATATATATATATATATACATATATATATATATATGTATGTGTGTGTGTATGTATGTGTGTGTGTATATATGTGTGTGTATATATATGTGTGTGTGTATATATATACATATATATGTGTGTGTATATATATATGTATATATATATATATGTATATATATATATATATATATGAGAATAGGTACAAATTGGTTGTAAACTCTGAGGAGACAAGGCTTATGCCCAGGTGTTCTTTCGAACCTTAACCCCACACCTGATTATGAGCTTCAGTTTTTGTGACCCCAGCAGGCTGCCTCTATCCTGCATTGGTTTGAAGGAGCCTTGCTGGTGGAAAGTGTCTTGGACCTGGATTGTGTAGGCAAATGTTACCTTTTAACTCACTACTTGACTCTGTGACTCTAGGAATCTCGTTTTACCTCTCAGAGCTCGAGTGTCCTCATCTGTGAAATGGGGAGAAGAGTAAATATGTGGCCTGGTTCCTCAACGTGCGGCTTGAAGCTGCTGAGATAGGACATTGCTAAGCCAACTTTGTATTGTAACTGCCATATTAATGTAAAAATGTTGTTGTTGTTAGGTGCCATACAGTTGTTTCTGACTCATAGTGACCCTCATAGGGTTTTCAGGGCTGATTGTTTTGGGTTTGCCACGTCCTTCTCCCGTTTTCGTGGTGCTTGGAATCGAACCTGGGACCTCAGAGACTGCAGAGCGGCGCTCTACCAACTGAGCTACATCCCAGCCCAATATAAACGTGTAACCCTGGCAAATTTTTTTTGTGTTTAACAATACAAGTGTTATTACTCATCAAGTGTTACAAGTTTTGAGTCGAAATTTGCATTTTAATTTTCTGTGTAGGCAAAGTGTATTTTAAACATAGAATTCTGAGTCATTGACATAGAGGAAGATGGTCAGAAAGGTTAGGAGCTACACCCAGAATGGTTTTAGATAAACACGTTGTAAGCTAAGTAGTCCTTTTGAAAAGTTCTCAGAATTCAAGATTCCAAGTAGTCTTGATTATCTGAGTACCATTTATCATCCTGATTAGAGAAGAACACTTACTGCACGCTTATGTAGATTCCATGCCTTGCTCTGGAAGTCACTCTGTGGCCCCAGCATTAGACTTAGGAGTTGCTGTGATTCCTCCTGTCGGTGGTGATAGTTTAACCAAAGCTTCATGTTTGAGTTCATGAGTGAGACAGGTTCTCGAGAGAATGGTTTCATCCAGGTTAATACCTGGTGTTCGTTGACAGTTTTAAGATTGTCAGGTGAGGTCTTCAGTACATAATGGAAGTTTTATCCGCATCAAACTCACACTGTTTGTCATTTCTTTCCTCAAAACAAACACCTTACCCCTACACATACGTAGTAAATATTTCTGGCATCACATAGAATTCATTTCTCAAAAGATACAACACTTTCCCCCCAAAAGCAGTTCCTACTTAAGGATATATCAACTTCTGGCACTTAATTTTTTTTTAAACAATCTTCCTCAAATAAGTGGGACTTTTGCGTCAAAATAATTCTTGCTGCTATATCAAGAGAGTAACTTCCTCAGTTAGCGGGGCGGGAGCCAGTGCATTTATATTCTCTTACATTTCCTGCTTGCGTCTTCCTGTGTTGGTCATGTGTCCTTACTTGGTGTCCTCCTCTGTTAATGGCCCTTATTGGCTTCCTGTCCTGTTCATGACCAAGCTCTAGCCCCTCGGCATGTGCCCGGCCCCTCCTGACCTGGCCCTGTCTCCCTGTCCAGCTGTCCAGGGCTTGCCCCAGGCCTTTCTTGCTCATCTTGCCTTTTGTCCTGGAAGTCCTTTCTCACCCTTGTCTACTATGCAGGCTGTAAATACTGCCTTCAAGTCGACTCCCCTGTCTCGTTTCTCAAAGCCCCCGTGCCGTACACCACTTTTCAGTCGCCGTCTTACGGCTCGGTGGCCCGTTCTCCTGGCCGTTGTGCTGCATTTTTGTGCTTCTTCCGACTGCTTGAACATCCGTGCATCCTTCCGTCTCCAGGGACTGATCAGGCACCTGCAGGTGCAGTCAGCGCTCAGAAAACACTTGACTCAGTGCGGGGTTCTCGTGGGATTTGGCCCCCTCTCCCATCTCATCTCCTATCGACAGGCATCCGCCAGGTTCTTTTTCTTCTTCCCTTGAGTATCTTCTTCTGCCTTCCAGAGTAAGAGTGCAACCCAGGATGAGCTGAGAGAGCGCAGGAATTGGCAGCTGACCTTGTGTAAGGCGTGGCTGAAGACCATGAAGGAGGCTAAACAGCTGCTTGTGGAGTGAAGGGACTAAAAAGAGGGGCTGCGAATTCAAACGCTGAGAGTCACCTCGGGCGGTGTCAACCAGGAAGGGCGGCCGGACGGAAGAAGAAGGAAAACGAGCAACCGGTCCAGCACCCTAGGGGGCACAGTCAGGAGGGTCGGGCGTCTGGGGAGCTGGGAGTGTGTCCCCCCAAGTCCCTATCCTTTTGGAGGAGCAGATGCTCTCAGGGTCGGGGCTGCTGCCACGCACGCCTGTGGGTCCGCTGCAGCAGACGGTCTGATTGCCTCAGAGCAGCAGGGTTTTAGACAGAATTGCATAGACTTAATTTTGGTAATTAATTAATTTTGGTAAAACATGGAGCAGACCAAACGTAATTTTTGAGTTTTAATTTGTGACATCTAGTTTCCCGGCAGGTCTGCCCACATTTCTTTTCTCAGGGTTTCTGGAACCTGGTTACTTAACACCTGCTCCAAACCTCATTTTTATTGACTTCCTCTAGTTTCCTCTAGTTTGGTGACATCTTCCTTTTTACTTGAAGTTGATAAGCCTCTAAAGGCGACTTTGGGCAGTATGTAGGGTTTTAGAACTTGACTTGAGACGCGGATTCCTGCAAAAGTTCTACAGCCTCTTCCTTGGCACCGATGTGTCAGACGTTGTCTCCTTCTGCCCCTACAGAGTGGCTTTGCTTGGACTGAGTCTGAGCTGCCCCCCCAGGCAGCCCCCATACACTTGGAGCACTCCACGGAGCTTCACTTTCCTGTGTGACGACTCACAGTCGGTAGTTCTTTCTGTTCTATATGCTGAGAACAGTGTTCTTAAGGGCTGTGATGAATGTATCAACTGCCAATCATTAGGACCTCTAGTTTCCCTGTTAGTCTTCTTTTAGGACCAACACCATCAAAATAAATGGGAGTGAATGAATTTGGTAAATTAATCCCTCAGAGGGCTTTAATTTCCCACCATTCTTTTTTTCCAGTTCCCATTTTTCTTATTTAAAATTAATTTGAACTTCCTTCTTATTAAGAATCTCTGAAAGGATTACGTGTGTGTGTGTGTGTGTGTGTGTGTGTGTGTGTGTATTTGAACCAGCCAGGTGTAGTCTTGTGAGTACCTGCTTGGTTGGTGTAAATTTAATTGAGTTGTTCATGGAAGAGGAGAAGGAGATGGTGTGAGAAATCTGTTCCATGTTTTATCAAAATTAAGGCCAAGGGCTGGAGGTTTAGCTTAGTGGTAGAGCGCTTGCCCAGCAGGTGCGAAGCCCAGGTTTCGACCCCCAGTACCAAAAAGAAAAAAGAAAGAGAGAGAGGTGAGAGAGAGAGAGAGAAAGAAAGAAAGAAAAAATTAAGGCAGAATTTAAAGCTTCATCTGGGCTTCCAGACCAAGATAGACTAGAGAGAGGGACCCAGCAACCCACTCCTGAAACAGCCATCGAAAACCCTATGAATAGGAGAGAAGCGCTGTCAAATAGAGTGCCAGGAAAGGAGCCCCCCCCCCCAGGCTGTCAGGCATTTAAGAAACAACTGGGGAAGAGTTGGCTCCTCAAAGTAGAGTCGACTTTGATGATGGGAATGGAGTAAAAGCCCCGGAACCTCCTTTTGCTGATGTGGCTCAACTCAAAATGAGAAGAAACACTGTCTGCAACCATAGGGTCGAACATAAAAAGACTGTGTGCATGACACGGTGTTGGATTATGTTCTGTTGTGTTGTTCATAGGGTCTCTGTGAGTCAGATCTGACTTGACGGCACCTAGCAACAGCAGTTTTACTTATTCAGAGTGATCATAGGGAATATGCTGATACATTGATAGTCAATCAGTGGTCCTCCCATACCAATGTGCTTCTACCAAAGGCAGTAACTATGTTGTAGATGGGATTAGCTGTTGTTTTATTTATTAATTTTGTCATGATCTATGACGTAGATGCCATACCTGTCCAAACTGGTTCCTCCTCATAACCACCATTCAAATATGTAAATATACAAAATGAATAATCACAACTACAATAAGTTTTTTGGTTGTTTTAACCAAGCATCTGAAAGACTTCAATGATGAAAACTTACCAGCAGGCTTAAAAGAACATTATTCTCAAAACAAGTAATACTTAGACATTTTTGACCCAGTACAAGCTATTATCTTGCTTAAAGTTTTCATCACTTGGTCTTTAAAAATGCCTAGTTAAAACAAGCCAAAAGAAAACCCAAAACACCTGTAGCTGTGATTGTTTGAGGATAGCAAGTTCCTGTAAGCCCTGCGTAGCGACAGTCTACCATTCATAAATACATCCAGGAAGCAGTTCTGCACTATTTTCCAGTTTGTCGTTTAGTCAGGTCATCTACAGTGACTTATTTCCAATTTTACTTTCAGTCTTTGAGTCTGGCAGGTGTGAGGAGAAGGTCTTCCACCGTGACAAGCGTGCTGGCCTTCCACGACTGCAGTCCAGCTGCAGCCAGCGGCGTGCATTGGCTTCTTAGCTGCCTCCCAGCAGCACCCAGACCGAGAGCTAAATGGCTTCTCAGGTGCGAACAGCCCGAGCATTCTTCTGTGAACATTTTCCATTTTTCAACTCTCTTGTGAACTCCTTCAGTGCAGGGAGCTTGGACTGTTTGGTCCCTGCTGCCCACTGATACACGGCTCTGCGTTGGGGCAGCCAGAATCCAGGCATGTACTGCAGGGTGTCCTCTCGGCTCGTGGGCTTGGAAAGTCAGTTTCCTTCTTTTCTCCAGAGAGTCGCTCTGGCGGCTGAAATCCAGGAGCACCTCCAACCCGAGAGCCTGTCCAGGCTGCAGAAAACCCTCGGGCAGCCCCAAAGCCTGTGTTTCTCTGTCACTGGCAATGATGACAAAAACTTGAGGGCTCAGCGAATTCTGGATGATACTCTTGTGTGTCTCGGACAGTTCTAAATTTTTTACATATATTTTAATTTACTCAAAGGACATTGGAGTCACGTTGCAGATCTGCTACTTACGTGGGTAAGTTGCCTAACCTGCCTGTGCCTCAGTTTCCTTTTCCGTAAAACAGTCCTGTGAGGACTGAGCGAGGTGTCGCCACAGGACAGACCATTTATAAGCTCTCAGAGTTGAGACACCGCTTGAGTGCGAGGAAGAGTTACTTCTTCACCCTTCCACACGTGTAGGCTGAGCCACGTAGGTGCTGTCCACACTGACCCTGCTTGCAAGGACGGACAGAGCCTGGGTCTGAGCACAAGTCAGTCTGAGTGCTGTGCTCTGGATTCCTGTTCCGCTGCTGCCTCCCCGTGAGCTGGTATTCACTGCCGGTTATTATGGGATATCTCCCTTGAGAAACCCAGGAGGCAAAGTAGCTTCAGCTTGATTGCTGAGCACGATACCCACAAGACATCACTTATTTACCGTAGTCACACGCACAGTGAGTTCATATAGTTTACCAG
Organism: Pedetes capensis; assembly: GCA_007922755.1. Lineage (NCBI taxonomy): Eukaryota > Metazoa > Chordata > Mammalia > Rodentia > Pedetidae > Pedetes > Pedetes capensis. The sequence continues at coordinate 49,721 of VMDO01006338.1, forward strand.
CTAAACTACCCTCACCAAGGAGGTAACTCATGGCAAACAGTGAATTCACACAGGAGTTAACAAGAGTCACGAGTAGGAGCAGGCTGGCCGCGGGCAGACCTGGCCCTTAGAGCCGCGCTGTGCACTGCTGTGCATCTTGAGCCCCGGCTGGCTCAGCTGTGAAGGTGGGACCATAGTGCAGTGTACATCGAAAGCTTGTGTGAAGCTTTTGTTTGCCCTGAGTAATGCCTGGTAAAATACGCAGTCGTCTTGGCACATGTTAAACCTTCCATGTATGCTAATGATTATTGTCTTAGTATTAAGGCTACAAGAAAAGTTCGTGCCATACAGAGCCTGTCTAATAGATTAGAAGAGGTAGGAGTGGGGACATAGCTCAGGGTTGGAACGCTTGCCGAGTGTGCTCCTGGTCCCTAGCACCACAAAAGGAAAAGAAAGGAAAAACCACTTACGGAGTTTATGGAGTTACGACCGTCTCCTCCTACAATGCTACAACCTATGAGGAACTGCTGCGTGAAAGATTACAGACTCCCTGACACGAATGGCTTAATATGTCTTAAACAAAGCAGAACTTAGTGTTCTTACTTAAATATGTTTTGGCGTAAATGTAGCCATCTTTGGCCAGTGAGAATGTTAATGACACACAAAGTACGATGATTTGGCACCGGATGGAGAATAAACGTTCGGTTCTGCTCGTGCTTGCCCTATAAGGAGGTAGCAACTTTGGAAATCATGGTCAGGTCCGGTAGGGGCCTGTCCTGAACCACCGGCCTGAAGCAGGTCTGCGTCTCCGTCTCTGTCCACCTTGGTGTTTTCCACGTGGCTCCACTCTGCTCTGTAAAGCAGGGTTGATTTGCCTCTGCTCCTGCCTCTCTCTATCTGATAGGTACAACTGTAAGAACCACTGCCGGCCCCTGCCTTTGTGCTGCAGAACTCCCTGCCCCAGGTGGAGGCAGCAAACACTGTTGCTCATCTCCGTTTGGTGGAGGAAGAATCTGAGACCTAGAGAGGCTGGCGTTTGATTATCATCACATACCTGGCTAGGGGCAGAAGTAGGGAGGGGTTTTTTTTTTTTTTTTTGGCTCTGCATAATTTCTTTGGGCTGGGATTTAGCTCAGTTGGTAGAGCGCTGCTCTGCAATCTCTGAGGTCCTGGGTTTGATTCCCAGCACCGCAAAATGGGAGAAGGATGTGGCAACCCACTCCCAAGGCAATCCTGAAACAGTCAGCCATTGAAAACCCTATGAGGGTCACTATGAGTCAGACATGACTTGACAGCACCTAACAACAACAACAACAACAACAACAACGCTCTCTACTACTAAGTAAATAAGACTAGTGAGTAAATAAGACCCTGGTTCCTAATTATTATTTGGGCTGGGATTTAGCTCAGTGGGTAGAGCACTGTGCTGCAGTCTCTGAGGTCCCGAGTTCCATTCCCAGCACCGCAAAATGGGAGAAGGACCTGGCAATCCACTCCCAAGGCAATCCCGAAACAGTCAGCCATTGAAAACCCTATGAGGGTCGCTATGAGCCGGATACTGACTCGACGGCACCTAACAACAACAGCAAGTTCCTTTAGGCATTCTGTATGTCTGGCCTGAGCCTCGTGTTCTTTGATAATCCCTGTCCCCCGCCACGCACACACCTCAGCACACCGCCTAGACTGCGGACGTCTGTAAGTGCAAGAGGACTTCATTTTGCCTGTGAGGGAAGGAAGTGATTTCCTGAGGAGCCAGAGGCTTGTCCAAGTCCCCGTGGTAACTCTGGGCACAGTCTGCTCCAGAAGGTAGGTCGCGCTCCTGAGTCCTGCGTGTTCTACCCTGCACCCAGCTGCCATCTCCTGCCCACGCACAGAGCATCTGTGCCAGAGACTCACGGGAGGGGACTCCACCTGAATTTTACCTCACTTCTCTCCTGCCTCCCTCACCCTACCTTTTCCTGGGCTTTTCATGGGATTTCCTGTTTTTTTCCCCCCCCAGTTCGGGAGCATAAAAGAATAAGTGCCTTTTTGATTTCTCTCTGACTTAAATGTTGGTGCTCTTTTCTTAGAGCTAGCGTGAAATCTTTTGTGTTCCTAAAAAGATACCAAGCAGGAAGCAAAGTGGGCAGGTGTGACGGGCACAGCCTAAAGGAGAGCAGGCCTTCTGATGCGGCCTGCCCTGGCCTGCCCACGGTCCGGGGCTAGCCCAGGCGGTAGAGGCCCGCTCTCCATTCTCTGAGGCCCTGCGTTCCGTCCCCAGCACTGCAAACATGAGAGAAGGACCTGGCAGCCAAAACAGTCAGTCACTGAAAACCTTACAAGGAGCAGAGAGGCTCTGACAGTGCCATGCATGGCACAGTGTCAGGAGCGTCTCGTTCTGTCCCACACAGGGTCTCCATGAGTCGGCCCCACTCCGAGTCACCTAAACACCACAGCTTCCCACACCCCTGAATGCAGCACAGCTCTCGGTGTTCCACCTCAGGCTAACAATTTCCCCTCAAGTCTCTCCTTAGTTAGGGTTCTCTAACCAAATACTTTGTTTTGTAGGCTCCGCCCTTCCCTAGGAACTCAGAAGTTAGGTTGCTCCTCTTGGGCTTCTTCCTGACCTATGCATGCTTGCAAACACAGATGTCAGAGACACTAGTCTGAGGTTGGGATTTTGCAGAAAGATTTAGAGAACACCTCTCTTCGATCCCCAACTCCATTGAGACAGGTACCCTCAGAGGCAGAAATAAAAATGGAAAATATACCAGGAGTGCCTGCCCCACCCCAGTATTGAGCATGATGGAGCCAGATCTTTTTAAATTACTAGTAAATCAGAGTATCAAATTAGAATTATGTAAAAGAAAACTATTCTTAAGAACATTAATATACCTCACATGAAGGCAGATTCAACTTGAGAAGATGATGTAACATTCTGTCATAGATAAGTCCTGACCTAATCAACAAGTCACTCTATTGCAGGCTCCTTTATCATTTAAAGACTTTATGGTAGCTTAGAAGAGGCCAACTGTGCACGCTCACTTTCTGTTTCCCTCCCTGGAGTGGACACTTCCTCAGCGGTTTGAATGTGGCACACAGCTAAGCCGTTACAACCTGTGTGTCGGTGGCGGGGCCGTGCTGGGGTGCCTCCGCGGACATGTTTTAACATGATTCCTCAAGGCATCAGAGCGAGGATTGCCTTCCTCATTATGGTGTAATGAAAAGACTGAGACTCTTTCTGTCAAAATGAGGCAATTTGGACAGAAAAGAATCATTTCTTTTTCTTCATTTTTGAAAAAAATATGGATGAAAGATTATGAAACAAATTAGGTGTTGGATCTTGGGGACAATTCTAAGAAACATTAGATTTTACTTATCTAACAAAACAAACGCGGTAAGCATTCTTTTCACTAAGTAGAAGTGACTGCCTTGAAAAGGCACAGCGTGCAGCTCCCATACTCTGCCTGTCTGAGCTGGACACCGGAGCCCTGTGGCCCCAGATTCTGGAAAGCGTTGTCTCCCCAGGAAGATTCACAGATCTTATTCAGTCTTCCTTCTCATTTCTGCTTTTTCTTCAAACCTCAGATTTAAGAGGTGCAATCACCATCCTAACCAGTGCTGGTGCTATCAGCCACAGCTTTTAAGAAAATTGAAAAATGTTCACTTACCCTTTGCTGCAGTGGCTGGCCGTCCATTCATCTGATATGGGCGTCATCAGGTTGAAATAGCCTCCTCTCTAGCTAGGAATAAACTTTGAAAGTAAGGTTGGCAGTTTTCTGGTAAAGCATCCAAAATAATCACTTTCCCTCCTGCCTGAGAAGGTGGATGCGCCCCTTCCCTCTGAAGGTTGTCCTTCCGCACCCTGCACCCCTTCAGATTCTCCTGCCCTGGGAGCAACCGGAGCAACTTGCTCTCTTGCTAATGTAAATGACTCACGTTTAAGAGTAGGTGAGATTTGTAGACAGGGGAAGATCGTTTCCTGAACCTGCTGGAATCCAGGGGTGATTCACCTGAAGGAAACTCGAGGGCTGGAGTTAGGAGGAGTGGGGGACAGAGTGTCACAGCCGGTCCTGCTAATCCTATCCAATCTCCACATCTTTTTATCCCCCTTCATTTTTGAGTTTTCTGTTGCTAATTAGAAAACATGCATCGATAGTCACCTTGGGGTTAAATGCTGGATTAAAAGGAACATGAATGTATTTCATATGAGAGATTCTTCAAAAATATTATTCTCTATGTTATTTAAAGATAAAGTGCATATGTAGTAGTAATCAGTAATGTCGGATACCTGTAGTCTTGTTCAGGAATCTGATGACATCTACAGACCTGCTTTCACACATATACACAAATATTCAAATATTTTTAAATATTCAAAATATTTTTAAATAAAGTTACTTAGGGGAGAGAGTCACTGAACCCCTTGAATGCTATTTCTTCAGCAAAACACAATTTGTTTTACTCTTTTTAAAAAGCATCTCACAATGACAAATTTATATAATCAAATAATTTTTTCTTTGTAACAAATTTCAGAACTTTCATTGGATAAAAATCACATTTTTCTTATTTTTTTCTCATTTTTTAATTTTCTTCTTATTTTTTTTTGCATACAGCATTTAAACAAATTAATAGATTTTTACCAGGTGAAATCAAAGCCTAGTACTATCCTAAAGAGAAGTAAAAATAATAATGGCAGGTGGGAAGTTTTTTAAAGTTAGTATTTACTTATGCTTTAAGGAAGTAATGTGTATGTATTAGTTAGTTTTCCTTCTGTCTGTACAGAAGAACAAATTGTTAAATTACCAGTATTTGGGTATCAGGACCATGTTTTTTTATTGCCTTTTCCTAAACAAACAAGAGATGGGATTTAGCTCAATTGGTAGAGCACCACTCTACAATCTCTGAGGTCCCGAGTTAGATTCCCAGCACCGCAAAAATGGGAGAAGGACGTGGCAACCCACTCCCAAGGCAATCCTGAGATAATCAGCCATTGAAAACCCTATGAGGGTCGCTGTGAGTCAGACAGGACTGGATGGCACCTAACAACAACAACAGACAGACAAAGCCAGGGAACAGTAATGTTAATGTTTCCATTGTTTTTAGGGTGGAGTGAGTATACAGTGGATCAGAAGATAGTCCTGGGGAAAGGCTCAGCATAAAGATTAGCCATCTTGCCCTGCGCACTGGTGCATGTCTGTAATCCCAATGACTTGGGAGGCGGAGGCAGGAGTGTCACAAGGTTGAGGCCAGAGGCAGCCTATATAACTTTGTGAGACCCTGTTTCAAAATAAAAATTAAAAAAGGGGTTGAGGTACAGCTCAGTGGAGCACTTGCCTAGCATCTGTGAGTCCTTAGGTGCAACCTCTAGTACTTAAAAAAGTTAACCAACTTAATATGGCCCAGTCTAATGAGAATTTACCTGCTGTACAAAAAGCCCTTCATTTAGGTTTGAGACTCTGTGTGCTGTCTTTTATTTCTTTGTGGATTTTGCTTCTAGGTGTTGAAGCCAGTCCCTTCCATTTCTAGTAGGAGATATGTGCCATGCAGGCCTTCTTTTGGAAGACTGGTCCTTTCTCAATTGAACCTTTTGGTATTTTAAAAATCATAATTAATAATGGATAGCGTGTTGCTTGTGATTCAGAATTTTATAGCCAGAACAACTAACTGCCAAGTCTGAAAAGCATTAATGCGAAGGGAGATCATCCCTTGTAGCCTCCTTAAAAGTATGTTGAACAAAGACCATCTCTGCAGTTTCTTGAGATTATTGGCCAAAATTTCCAGTGATGCGTAGAAAACCATAGTAGGGAGCTTATGGGGGCAAGTATTTGATAGGCTTCTGTTACAAGAATAAAGGTAGTTCTGTTATCTTCCTTAAATATTAGTACATTTTTTACTGGGATGGCTATGTTTTATTAGGGTCAACAAACCTAATACTGATTTTTTTTTTTTTTTTTTGCTTTAAGAAAAATGCCTTTTGTTTCTAGAAAGCTGATGCTGTTTTTGATATTTTTTTTTTTTTTTTTATTTTGAATCTGAAACAATGTTTTGGTGATTCAGAATTACGTTACCCAAGTGCCTTTTTAAAAACAACTGCTGGCAATAAAGGGGACAGTGTGAAAGGATTGTGGTAAGCCCTAATTGTGGAGAAGGACCTTAGGGTTTTTCATGTTGAGGGAGGACTTGATTTTTGGGTTCCTGGGTTGTTCAGGAAGAGCAAGGCTGTGTCCCTTCCCCAGGCAGGTGGGTTTGGGATAGAGGGGGCCTTTCCTTCCCTCAGTACCTGGGCAAACTGCCTGTCTAGGGACAGTATTTCAGCACGTCTTTGGCTGGTGATGCAAACAAAGCTTAGTAATGAAAAAGTTAGCATGAGGCAGCCTTTATGCATTGGTCTTGAAGTGTTTCATGCCAGTGTCAAGTTAGGACTTGTTAAAGCTGGTCTTACCTAACATTCAAAAAGAGACACAGTACACGCTCAGTCACGAAGAGAACGTAGCGCTTTGATCAAAAGAGCAGCCAGCAGCCAGCTCATAGCTTTGTTATTGTTCACATCATCGAAAGGTAAACCCGCGTCATTTTTTTCTGCTGATCTTTATAGCAGGTCTTGCATTTCATAAAAGCCCCAGGAGACTTTATGGCAATAATTACTGTGTTACTTCATTAGAAGAGCCTGTTAAATGCATGGCAGCTCTTTTCATATTATTATTTAGCCAATACAGATCACAAGTTTATTTTGAATACAGGACATCGTGTGTGTGTGCGCGCGCGCGCGCGCACACGCGCGTGTGTTTCTGCCACCACAATGCTTAATTTTTTTCTTTTAGTTTCTTTTTTTTTTTTCCCGTGCTGGTTGTGATTTTATTTTCTAACATTGTTATTATTAATTATTTTATTTAATTTATTATTTTTTTTGTGCTACTTGGGGATTGAACCCAGGGCCTCTCACATACTTTGCAAGTGCTCTACCACTGGACTGCACCCCCAGGGCTTTTTTTTTTTTTTTTTTTAAACTTTTTTATTTGGAGACAAGGTCTTGATAAATTGCACAGCAGTCCTCTGGCCTTGAATTCATGATCCTCCGGAGTAGCTGGGATTAGAAGTGTACACCACTGAGCCCAGCCTCTAGTATTGTTTTTGAAGATGTTAAACCTAGATACAAATTTGAAATAGTTTGATTAGATTTACAAATTGCTAACCCTTTTTTTATATGTACTCAGCACCTCCACCCACCGTTTTTGGCAGAATGTGTTTGAAGTTGCAGTTGTTGAAAGAAATAATAATTTTTAACTACTTCAGCATATATTTCCCCCAAACAAAAATATATTCTTTTACCTGATCACAATACCAATATCAGTTATGTTACTAATGTTGAAACAATATTTAGATATACTATCCATAGTAACTTTGACAATATCCCGCTATTATCGTTTAAAAATGTTTTTTGATGTGGAATGTAGTTAGTCATCACACGTTGCATTTAATTTTGTGCCTTTTAGACTCCTGTATTCTTTAGGCTAATCCTTCTTTTTTGTTTCTACTGTTCTCTAGTCCTCTTGGGTTAGGAACATCCGCTCAGCCTGGTTTTGCTGAGTCAATTCAGTGGGGTGTGTAGCAAGGGGTGGTTAAATGTTTGTGAGGCAGTCTGGGCATATTAGCTGGAATTCTATATTGGGACTTAGAGTTTTGAAGCCAAATAGGAATATCTGCGATCCTGGTTTTGGATATAAACCTGGCTCATAGATCACCAATCGAAAGGTTGCTAGAACCAAACTTAACTTTTTCTTTGGGATATTGGGTGACTTATTCAGCTTCTCTTGGCTTCAGTGCCTATAAAATGAAGATTCTGGTTTAATCACAGAAATTGGCATGAGGATTCTCACAAACCTACTGCTTTTTCAGAATATCTTCCCAAAGAAACAGGCAGTCAAGGAAAGAACGTGTTTCTCACATCTTCCAAAGAATTAGCATTAGGTAAGACTCCCAATAAGACCTTTTCACTCCTGAAAGGAGCCCTTTAGATCACCGTCTCACTTTGCTGGCGTGAGGCACAGCCCACGTGTGTCCCCAAGGCTTACCTTGGCCTTCCTGTGCTCTCTCCATGGTGCACAGCTTTTTTCCCCCCTCTTTTTTCCCGTCTTGGCCTCTCTGCATCGATGTGGACTCAGGACGTCTCCTCCTCATGTATTGGAAGGCATAGCATTTTGTCATGGTGATATCATTTTTCTCTATCACTGTAATCTCAGATGTACTCATTTCTTCGAGAAAACTGCCCATGGTAAGGGTGTCCAAGTCCTTTGTAGTGCGCCACCTCATCACTACAGAGCAAAGGCACGCAGGGATCCAGCTGCAACACAGCTGTAGGTGATCTGTCTTCAACACTTAGGTCTTTTCTGTGTAGCCAGAACATGCATCGAGGATCGTGGTGAAATCTTTACCAAACCTCACTGCTCCATCCTTGTATCAAAATGTCACTCTAATTGTGGCTCCCATCTAGTAGCTGTGCATTTGTGCTGGGTATAATTACTACAAACCCTTTAATATTCCCTTGACGAGACTGTGATCTTTGAGTCCCTGTGCTTGAATTACTGTGTTTAATCTGTCACTCGAAATGATTTGTATCTATTAGGCCCACTTTACATAAAGCACTTACCTTTTTTCTGGCATGAGAACTTCATTTGTAGTGGGCAGTTAAAGGAGAAGGTTGTTTTGGAGATTGAGTCTGGAGATAATGCCTGCATCTGACTCTTGTCTTGTCATTGATATGCTCTTAGGCTGGGCACCTTAATCCATCTTCCAGCTGGGGAAATCTTGCGTGTGAGGAGCAGTGTCAGGCTGTCACGAAACTGGTAACTGGAGTCAGGTAGATGGCCAATTTGGATCCGAGCTGTTCTACTTAGTAACATTTTTACTTTGGGCAAAGTCTTTAGTAGCCCTGATCCTCAGTTTCTTCTGGAAAATAAGCATGGGAATGTCTACCATGTAAGATCGTAGGTCTTGGTGAGATACTATATACGGGGTAACTCCCGCAGGGTTTAAAGCTTGGATGGTATTAGGGAGCAGTAGCACTTTTTCTTGTTGGAAGACTGAGGGGAGAGGAAGAGGTTAGGGGGATTTGGTATGCATGGTAAGGTTGGAATGATTAAAAACTGAAAATACTCTTTAACCCCTAAGTTACATACAGGATATTTTGGGTGCCTTTAGAAAGCTCGCAATTTCCTTTTGTGATGAACCAGTGTCCTTCAAATGCTTTTTGTAATCTTTCTTGACAGTCTTTTCTCTTGCAAAGGAGGGAGACTTCAGCACCCCAGACTATCTCAAACTGTGGGAAGGGGTTAGTAAAGCTGAGCCCAGCACGGGTAGGAGAGTGGGAAGGCGGTCTCAGCAGATTCTGCACTCAGATCAATTCTATGCAGTTCAGGCATTTCTGGATTTACAAAATGCAGTTACACAGTTAAATGGAATAAAAAGATTAAAAACATCTACGGGTGCCGCTCCGTGGTAGAGCGCTGGCAGAGTATGCAGGAAGGCCCGCATTCAGCCCTCCAGTACCTCACGCACAGAAGATATGATTAATCCATCAAGGTAGCATTTTTTATAAAGCTATGAAAGCATTGGGCTGGGATTTAGCTCAGTCAGGCGCCGCTCTGCAGTCTCTGAGGTCCCGAGTTCCATTCCCAGCACTGCAAAAATGGGAGAAGGACGTGGCAACCCCCTCCTGAGGCAATCCCAAAACAGTCAGCCCTTGGAAACCGTACGAGGGTCACTATGAGTTGGACACGACACCACGGCACCTAACAACAACAACAATGAAAGCATTGAGATATACGTTAGATAAAGTCACGTAAGATGGATACCACCAAGTCAAGTCACATTCAGACATCTGACTTCTGAACTGAGGTTGGAAACCAAAGCGTGCATTCTATTCTGATGCCTCAGGACGCTGTCTTCATCACTTTGAGTTTTACTGCAGCGGTGGCAGAAGTTCCCATGCTGAGTGAGGTAGAGAAGGAAGAGAAACCTGGTGTCCCTGCCTACTGTGGGCCCCGAGCACAGCTTCCTTCCTCTTCCCTGTTCTTACTGCTTTCCTGCCTTCCTTGCTCCTCTTCCTTTCCTTAACTTCTGTCCCTGCCATGTTCTCTTGATGTCCCCACAGCCTCCTTTTTTTCCCTTTCCTCCGACTCCCCTCCTCCAACCCCCCTTTTGCTACAGACACTTTATGCTGGACTCGGTGAGGGACAGGGAGTCAGACATGCGGGTCACCCGGGCGTCTGAAACGCCAGCACACCCACCGTCTGACAAGGCTGGCGGTCCCGCCCACGTGGCCAGCCGGCCACGTGCTCTGCGCCTCCGCTCCGCGTGTTGTTCCACGTGGACCACATTCGCCCCGCGCCTCTCCACGTGGGACGGATCTCCTCCCGCTCCGCGCTCCGGGACGGCTTCGGGAAAGCCTGGCTGATACCATAGCTGTGGCTTCTCTGTGGAACTCCAACCCGGAGCTCTCCTCCGTGGAAGGTGAGCGTTAGCCTGCGCTTCCTTCCTTCCCATTCACAGCCAGGGCTCCAGCCCACCACCCCTTGCAAGTTGCCGTTGACCTGATGGTTGCAGACACATCACACGGGCCTCCCTCGGAGGGTGTGCTTGCTGTGATTGTCTTGACTCTCTCTTCCTTCGAGACGCTCACTTATTCCTTGGTTTCTAACACGTAGGACTGCCCTCCTGCCCTCCCGCCCTCCTCAGCGTCTTCCCCCGTTCCTCCTCTTCTGTCTATTCTGTGGTGAGACTTGGGCGATTTGGCCTCTGAGGGTTTCATCTTATTTCTCATTCTTTCTCCCTGTCTTGGGAAAGGACTTGGCTTCTGATCTGGCCTTGTCTTCAGATCCCTGGTCCATATTTTGCCTCTGCTGGGTCAACTCCTTGACCTAGCGCCCTCACACCCCAAATTCAAGATACCTAAATCTGCTTTCTTCTGTTTCTTCAAGACCCAGCAGATCACCCAAGTGATCTCCAGGGCAATTGCCTCTGAGTTGGAGGAGGGGGTGCAGACATTATAACGGACGCCACTGAGAATACATTCTGCAGGTTCATTACAAACTAATTTTATGTGTAATCTCCTGCTTTCAGTAGCCTTGTTCTCTAAATCCCCAAACTTCTCTCCCCAAAATGTCTCTAAAGTCCATGCAGATATTCTTTCCCCTTGGATCTTGCTCGTTTGGATGGAAGGCCAGTTGACCTCCTTGCCTTAGTGGCTCTTCCAAATATTTAGAATCATCCTGTGGGCCAAGTGGTTTTTCTTTTTCTTCTCTCTCTTCCCCTGCCACTCCCCCTTTAATGGTACTTGGGGGTTGAACCCAGGGTTTTGCACATACTTTGCAAGTGCTCTACCACGGAGCCGTACCTCCCAACCCATTTTTTATTTATCCTGAGACAGGGTCTTGCTAAGGATGCCTCTGGCTTTGACCTTGCAGTCCTGCCGCCAACTGATTTTTGTAAAGCACAGCTGCCAGCATGCCACTCTTCACTGGAGAAGTTCAGACTCCCGAATACAGGGCTCCACGGGAGCGCCCCACCCTCCTTTCCAGCTTGTTTTCTGTGTTTGCGCCACAGCCTCCAGCCTCTGTGCCTGCGTTGCTCTCCACCAGGACCCGACCTCACCTCTGCCTTCCTTGAAACTGCTCGTTGTGCCCAGTGTTCCCTTCTGAATGCCCTGTTCTCCCCTCTGACCTCCAGTTCAAATTCTGAACTCCTGTGAGCCTTCCTCAGTTTCCCCATTTGGAAGTAGGGACCTTTGCCTGTGATCTCCTATGGTGTGTTAATTCTGCCTCTCACACCACTTCCCACGGCTGCGCTCATTTTGGTCTGCATTCCTTGCTAAGGTGCAACTTCAGAGATCAGAAGCCCTTGTGCCCCAGCAGGTGATGAGAGGGAAGACCCACCAACCTCCTGAGCAAATGAATGCACCCTGGGGAGTTCATTCCTGCCAAGAGCTCACCAGGACCCCTGAGTATACATAGGGTACCGAGATTAACCCTGTCCTACTTCTGATGGTGTAGAAGCTCATTTGCATTTACACCTCTTCATTTACCCTCCCCAAAACATGTTCCTCACCATTCCACTGGCTCAGGCTTTGATTTTCTTATTTATTCTTTTCAAGAAGGAGCGTACTATTGTGTACCTCACAGACGTAGTGAGATTTAGGAAGGGGATAAACCTTGTAAAGGGCCCAGCAGAGTGTCTAGCACATAGCAGGCAGGCAGTCAATGAGTATAAGACGTGGAAGGTCCTGGGCAGTTCTTACTAACCTCTGGACCGGGGCTTATTAGCCCCGGGCTGACTGTGGCCCACACATGAATATGTTGTTTTTGTGGAGTCAGGGAGCTGTGGGGGTGGCTTCCAAAGTTTTCACAACTACAGGAAACGCAGGATAGGAGGCTGAAGCTAGGCTTTCTCTTGAGAACACCAGAAGATCTGAGATCATAAATCCAGTGGTTTAGAATATGGGCTTAGAAGCCGGGGCCCAGTTAGATCCTCACCCCTGCTGCTCGCAAGCAGTGTGCCCTGGTGCAAGTGAAGTTTTCTGTTTCTCAGCTTCTTTATCTCTAACGTGAGGGTCATGATAGCACTTTCTAGACCTCCTGGGAATATTAGATGGCTTAGTATTTAAAACTCTGTGTGTGCCTGCCTGGTGCGTAGGATATCACTATGTGTTGTTTTCATTTTTGCCGCTGCCAGTTTCACCATGACTCCATTCTCTCCTGTGCTAACACTTGGTATTCCGTAGTAGGCCCTCACCTTGGCCACGGACTTCCCCAGAGAGCCAAGTCCTTGCCACTGCTTCTTACCTTCCAGCTGCCCCGATCTGTTGGGAACAGTTCCGTTTCCTTTTGACCCATCCAGCTTTTGGGCATTCATATCCAGAAGGGCAGCGCTGTGAGTCTGTTTTGATAGAAGTGTGAAACGTAAGGAGCATCTAGAGCAGCGGCTCAGAACGTGTGGCTCATTTGCTGCTGCAGTGTCACCCGGAAGCTGTGCCCAAGCCTCATGCCACACCCACCAGATCAGAAACTCCGGGCTGGGTCCAGCAGTCTGTGTTTGGCAATCCCTCCCACTGCTTCTCATATGTACTGAAGTTTGTAGTTTTTTGTGTTCTGTGAGTTTATGTCTTCTGTATTTATGTTACCTACATTTGCTTTCCATGCACAATTCCAGATGTCGAGGTGCGGTCCTGGACACTTGAAACGCTTGGTAAAATCTGCACTCAGGGCTGGTGTCTGCTAAACATACTGTTCTTTCCATATTAGACACTGCTTGTTTTGGGCTTTTTTCCTCTGGTTGTTTTATTCTTAAGATCCATGTGAACTTGCTAGAGGAGGTCCGTTCTTCAGAATGACGACATCAGCCTCTGACACCCCTGAGTCGAGAATGCACACTGCCTCTCTGACCCACCTTACCCCCCATTATAATAACTCAAGAGTCCTTCCTTGTGGCGATTACCCTCCCCATCATCTCCCTCATTTGGATGATCTTACCTTACTTATCCAGTGACAGTGATTACATTGTGGCTTCTGACAGACATTCTCAGATGTGTCCTGGGCTCGTGTGCTATGCAAAAGCAGCTCCTCCCTGCTTTTCTACGTGTCATTCATGGCTGTGCTGTATCACCCCCTCCTGTGAGTACCCTAGAATGGAGGATTTGTGACTGCTAGTTTGGGAAGTTCTTCATTTTGAGAATGGGGTTTTGAGATAGCTCTAATGTGCCTCTTCTCTAAGTTCTTGGTAAACTATTTGATTGCACAGATCAAGCCCTCGACTTTGTTATTGTTGTGAGACAGGGACTTGCCGCCTAGCCCTGGCTGGCCTCACACTCACGATCTTCCCACCTCCGCCTCCTAAGTGCGGAGATGACAGGCGTGCGTTACCACACCCATCTAAGCACACGGTGCTGTAATATTATAAATAGGATGAAGTATTTGTATATATGGAAGACATTTTATCTGGAGAAATCTTTCTAAAATTATCTACCTTAGCTATAACCACATTCAGAAGCATTTGGAAATGTCACGAGAGGTGAAATACATGGGTTCCATTGCCAAGCATAGATTGTCATTTATCATGGGTGACTTAGACGCGGTTACTTACAATACAGTGTCAGAGTTTCCTTGTGATTGCGTAATGTACTCTGTAGAGAGAATGTGGATTTAGTGGCATCTCTAATAGTAATGCTGATTTTGTTATCTGAGAGAATGAAAATGAGACATCAAGAGCTCCTTCCTTCCTTCCTTCCTTCCTTCCTTCCTTTGATGCTGGGCCTTGTGCGTGCTGGGTGAGCACTCTACTACTCAGTTCTACCCCAGCTCCTAAGGGTACCTTTCTAAAGGAGAGTTTTGGAAACTGTACTATACTCCAGTTATAAATTTTTACTTACCCAGTGCCAGTAGTGAATGACTGCAGCATTCTGTCAGTAGCTTTAAACCTGAAATGTTGCTGGGTGGCAGCCACCATGGCATACAGCACTCTTGATACCCTGCTTCACTCACAGTCATTTACTAGTGAACCCGGGAGCGCCCTCACTCCTCAGACCCCAACCTGCTGGAGGAGAGCAACTGGAAAGAGCCTGAGCTTTGATTTGAAGAAGTTGAGGTCATCTTTTCACAATAACAACATCAGTGGGAATGGGCTTCCGTTCTGCTTCTCCAGAACATAAAAATAAGATTCATTTAATTTGTTTTAGCAAACATTTATTGATGACACGATGAGACTTTGTCTGCCCTCAAAAATATACATAGGTTACTTAAAGAGTAGACACATTTCAGTAAGTAATTACCAAGCAATGTGATAAGTTCAGTAACTGAGGCGTGACAACATGCAGATGAAGGACTGGCGGTGGGAGGCTGGCCGGGTGAGATGCCATGGTGTCAGTAATGGGAACACAGGGCTTCACAGGTGCCGAGCTCCTCAGGTGATCAGAAGGAAGTTTACCTGTGCAGTGGTGTGGGGTCAAAAGTCACAGCATGTTCTACAGATACAAAGAGATACCGAGAGCCTGAACTGCAAGGGCGGAAGCAGTTAGCTGATGGTTCCAGAAGGGTGGGCAAGCCTGAGGGCCTTTGGGGCCATGGAGGCCGTGGAAGAAAGGAGGCCCAGGCTTCAACTTACAGTGCTTGTATTAGATCTCATTATGGCACATTGACAGAGGACGTCTCCTCCTGTATATATTTTTCTCTAGAAGATATAAATTAACATCCATCATTTTAGAATACCACAGTTTACTTTAAAAAAGAACCCACAGAAGGATCTAGGATAAAATATGGGGGTAAATAAAGATAAGCAGACTTCAAAAACTCTCATAGTGTGGATATCACTGATTAGAGGTCAGCAATTACATCACTTCTATATACCGAGAGTAGGACATTGTATTTAAAACATCTGTACTCCATGGGCTATGTGGGGTACTTCAGAAGATACCAAGAAAACAGGACATGCCCGTCTTTCAAGAATCCTAACCATCTTTGGGAGATGTGGTCAAGAATTACAGCTAACGGTAAAGGGTGATTTCCACTGAGGACCTTTGCCCACACCCAAGCAGTGTCAACAGCAATTATTTTCAAGCAGAGTTCTAGAGCAGGGGTATAGGCACTGTGGCCCAGGAGGGCTGTGCTGAGTAACACAATATTCTTCCCCTTGAGTTGGGCACACTTGCGAGTGTAAGTGAAATGGCTTAATAGTGTTGCTTGTGCCTCTTATAGTGTACTTTTGGAATGTAGATGAGCTCCTTTGTCATTGTTGGGAGAAAAACCCTCCTCCCAGATTTCAGAAGTCTTTTTGATCCACTTTGGGTCCTCAGACTCTTCCTATCTAGGAACCCTTTCAAGCCCTGGCTTACATTTGGAAGTTGGAAGTGACAGTTGGAAGTTGGGGTTTGTTTGTTTATGTGAGCAAGTATTGTCTTCTGGGGATATAAAAGCAGTAGTGTTGAATGGATTATGTGGGGGATAAAATGTGAGAAGACGTTTAGAGGGGAAGTGGTTAGGGGTGTTCATTTCTCCTCAGTCTTTTCCAGGGTTAAGTAAATGCTCTCGAAAAGATGACCTCTAGTGGTCGTTTGCCTCCTGTCGCATTCTCTTAATGATAGTTTATTCTCTCTATAAATAAGATCTGTGTAGTTAACATTTAGATAATCTCTTCTCTATGTTAGGATAACAAAATGTAAGGAAGCATTTGTTCCCATCTTTTTTCTTTTATTGTTTAAACTTGATTTCCAAAGAAACGACCTTGTGAAGTCTCATCACTAAATGGAAGTCAGCCGTGCGTGAAGTCAGCCGAGGGTGATGTCGTCTGTCTGGCTGCTGTGGTGGTCCTGGCTTGCTGGTGTGGCTCTTCTGCATCTCATACATGGCAGCCTCTCTCTGAATTTTTTACATAAGAATATGTATATCAAGGGATCCATACAAATGTTAGTTGCTGCCAAGAAGAGAGTCGTTTCTTTAGCGATAAAGAGTTGATTTTGCAGTCGACAGTCAGTTTTGTTGCTGGTTTGACTGTGAGTGTACGGAATTCTGGTGAAGTGATACGGAGCAAAGCACACAAAGAAGACGGCCACAACCACAAACACTTTCCCCTCCAGCTTCTTGCTGTCTTTGCTGTCCTTACCTCTGAACTTTTTATAAGAGTTGTATACCTTTTTAGAAATCACCACGTAAAACAGGAGCATTAGCACAAAAACAGTCCAGAAAATAACCTGGCATATGTAATTTACCACTCGATGCCATTTCAGCCCCAGGGGACCCTTCAGGGCCGCACACTTTTTCACGGACGCCGGTGTTGCCTCCTTATTGGTTAAGATCATATTCGGCAGGGAGATGAGGAAGAACAGGAGCCAGGTGAGGACCGAGACCACCTTTGCAAACACAGGTTTCTTCACTAAAAACTTCCCAAAAGGCTTGCTGATCTTGAGGAACCTGTCAAAGGCCACAAGCCCCAGCTGCACCACGCTCACGTACATGGTCTCATAAAAGATCACGGAGGACACGCGGCACACGAAAGCCCTGAGCTGCCAGGGGCCCAGGTGCGCGTCCGACAGGATCTTGAAAGGCAGCGTGAGCGTCATGAGCAGGTCGGCCACCAGAGTGTTTTTGAGGTAGACCACGAAGGTGGACGAGCTGGGGATCTGCGCGAAGACCCACAGGGCCAAGCTGTTCAGCAGGACGCCACTCAGGAAAAGCACAGCGTAGAGGGCGGGGAACACCAGCTGGGTTACCCGGGTGTCTCTGGGGCACCGCTCTGACCCGTTGAGTCCCTGCATCACTGTGGTGTCGATTGTTTGTTGATTGTTTCCCGGTGAGCTATTGTAAACAAATAGGCACACAAAGGAGGACAAAATGCCCTTCGTGATTTGCAAATACTACTTAAAAACAAAAACATGAGGTTTGTAGTATATTAACAGCCTGCGTTCATTTAGTACATTTGGTACATTTGTTGAGAAGGCGTATTTCTAGCTAACACTTTTAATGCATGTAGTATATTTTTGGTACTTTTAATAGTGCCGGTGCTCTCACATCCTTGCGAAATCCAAGTCACATGCTCTAGCTTATTTACAAGCGCCACTTTTAACACGAGAGTAAAAAGCCCCACACACTACGTGTCAGATGGCTACATATTACATAATTCTTCATGCACATCATCTATGGTTTGTAGAGTATTAAAGCTAAAGCATTTTTTTCCCTTAACCATATTTTGCCTTTTATAAGCAAGCACACTCATAAGAAAAATGGAAATTCACCTTTGTTTGAGAGGATAGTCAGTCCTGTGTCTTCTGACTGTGGTAGTCATTAATTCAGCCCGCGAAGAGTGTGTGAAGCAAATGTTCTGCTTTTTTATACTGGGTTTCCTTCCTCATTTTCACTTGTGTACTTCTGTAATGTTGTCTGTCAGGACCTCTTCCTATTTAGACCTTTGGGGGATTTGCTAATACAGTCCGTTAGTTCAAACCTGTTAACTGTTAATCCTACTGTGACTTGAATTCAAGTGAATTTAGTTGCCATTGTCCTTATGTTTTCTCATGATAACTTTCCTGAAGTTTACTTTCTCAGTATATATATTCATTGAACTTTTTGAGCAACTACTGTTGTGTATAATAGTAGGAGGTAGAAAGATGAAGAAAACAATCCCAAATTACAGCCAAGTAAGAGAGTAAGATTTGGCTCTAGAATCATGCAGAATCATCTTTTGTATCCTCCTGGACTGGATTTTCCAGATATTTGTGTTCAGGAGGCTGGCTTATTTCTGTAGACATTTTTCTTGGTCTTTTGGTCCTGGGATCTCTGAGAGATGACCTATGTTCTAAGAGGTAGGAGTAGGCATCTTAGATCTACCAATTATTTGGTAGTAGATTATAGACAAATGGTTTAAGAACTCCGGATCTCCCTTCCCTTATCCGTGTAGTGAACTTGAAAACAGTGTCTACCTCACAGCGTTGTTGAGAGGATGAGTTGATGACGTAGGATAGTGCTGGAGACACGAGAAAGTGGCTCTCCGTGTGCTGTGTGAGCTGGAGGTCTGAATGCAGATACACTATTTTGGGTCTTGGAAAACCATTTTTGGAAGTCTTTCCTACATTCACACTATATTTGAACTGCAGAAGTGTTTAGGGATTTCATGAATCAGACTTGGACCAAAGTCTGTAAAACTTTTCCTTTAATATTCTGAAAAAGTAGAGAAAGTTGTTGTCGGTGACAGCATGCTTCCTAGCCAGATAGGTGAAGGGGAAGAGGAAATCAGATTTTGTGGAGGATGTGGCGTTGTCCATGGTGAGTTTCTTTCCTGTTTCTTGCCACATGTTTTACCACTGAGTTGGCCTGGGCTGCAGGGGTGGGGTGAGCAGAAAGTTCTGGATGCCTTGGCTTGGGATTCTGAGAATAGAAATTCCACATCCCTCTCGCCCACCCCAGTGAGAACAAAAGAGACTGATGGGAGTGAAAGCCTTAGCCCAGAAAGACACTAGGTATGGGGTGGGACAGAGGCAAAAGGGATCCACGTTTCCTTTAACATTTAAAAATTCAGTGTCTTTGGTTAGCGCCACCCAGTGGTTGACACAGGTCAAAGACATTTCTGTTTTATTCAAACATTGATCATTGGGAAGAGAGATTCAAGATTTCAGTAATGTAATGCAATGTAAACATGTGTCTTTTTGTTTCCTTTTGTTTTTATTTTTTAAGTAGAAAATTTTAACTTAGGTAATAAATTATGCATTCATCTACGGCTCTAAATCCCTTACCTAGATGTGTTTTAGGTGTGGAATAGTTTCACTTTCAACAAGGGAAATTCTGTACAGGCTGGTTTCATAATCTGAAAACTGGAAATCGTATTTTGGTCAGATTTCAAAATGCAATGTGTGAGAAATTTTCACAAGAGGAACTGCCTGGTGGTGCCCATTTGTAGAGTCACGAAAGCGCGTTCTTGCAGATGTGAGAGTTTTGAAGTGTTTGACCTCGGTGATAGGCATTAGCTGACTCTCCTCAGCTCCCAGCAGTACTTGGGCCTGTGAGGGAGCACTTTTGCCCACGACGGTGCACCTGAGAGTCGCTCAGCCCTGCAGTGAGGAGCTCTGTCTCAGCTCTTTGTGTTCTTATGACTTCAGGTGAGTTATTTATACTCTCTATGAAATGATTAGCCTGCAGCCATAGCCCTGTGGCATCCGATCCCGTCAGATCTCGGAAGCTAAGCAGGGTCGGGCCTCGTTAGTACCTGGACGGGAGACCGCCTGGGAACACCAGAAGCTGTAGGCTTGGGAGAAGAACCTGGCAACCCCCTCCCAAAAATCAATCTGCCATTGAAAACCCTATGAACAGCAGAAAAGCACTGATGATAGTGTTTCCCCTGTTGTACAGAGAGTCACTATGAGTCAGATACTGACTCAACGGCACCTAACAACAACAACAACAACAGTGAAATGATTGCCTTCCCTTTACAATGATTTATGGAATTGTTAAGAGACTAAAATGAGTGAACATTCACCTGGTTCTCAGAATAAAGCCTGTCATATGGGAGGCATCATATATATTTCTTAATAAATCAAATTAAAAGAACATTGAGATACCCTGTACACGTATCGGGATAGCTCACAACAGTAAGGAAAAATCAAAGAAGATATAATGAAAGGTCCCAGAAGTTAGGAGCCCGCCAAATGGAAATAAACTAAAGACCTGAAATCCTGTTGCGCTCTCAGGGTATATACTGAAGCTCAATAAAGTCACACTAGGTATAGTGTTCTAAGTAACTATATTATCGTAATCTTTATAACAGTCCTCAGATGCTGGTCTTATTTTAGAGATAGTAAAACTGAAACGTAGAAGTTAAGCAGTTTTTCCAAAGTCCCACCACCGGTTGTTGTTGTTAGGTGCACTGAGTCAGCTCTGACTCACAGTGACCCCACGTGCCACAGCAGGAAACACTGCCCGACACTCCCACACAATCATTTTATATGTGAGGCCCTTGTTGTACCTGTTGTGTTTCTTCTCATTTTCTTAGTCATGCCACGTGAGCCAATGGAGGTCCTAGTGGTTTTATTCCATTCCCGTCACGAGGGTTGACTCTATTTTGAGGAGGTAACTCTTCCCCAGTCCTTTTTGATTGCCTCACAGCCTGGGGAGCTCATTCTCACTGCAGGCTCACACAGTCTGGTTCCAGAGCCTATACTTAGAACCTGCCTCTCCCTCCTCCCAGAAGCCGTGGTTAGAGCAAAGAAAGAATTGTTTACCAAATTCCAGTTTTCTTAAACTAGGAGTCACTGTTTAAAGCATGAGAAAGAATAACCTAGTACAGAGTTCAGAGAACTTGTGAAACTCTCTGCCACAAACTGAAGCTTGAGTTTAAAAATACACACTGTTAAAGCAGTGTGATCAGGAGGGAGTGAGAGGTCACAGAAGTTGGGAATAAACCACTAGTTCCATTTCTCGTCTCCTTCAGCATTTCTCACTGGGATCCAAATTAGCAGTGAAAAGATTCCTGTTGATGTGGCTAACCAGTACCGTACATGTACTATCTGAAAAGCCGGGGAAGTATTTACAGTCATTTAGGATGAAAGTTGAACAGGAAAGTCCTGTATTCCTAAGAGAGACTGTTAATTCCCATCAAAGCGTCCCGTGGTTCTTTCCTCAGATTGTGTGAAATTGTTTAAAAACGCCTGTAGTAGAGCAACCGACAGTGATAATAGGGCTAAAACAGGTTATCCAGCCTCACAGTAAATGTAATGTGGTTTTGTAAATAAAATCAGTATTAAAAAATCTCTCCATGTAACTAGAAACAGACAGTAAACTTACGGTATTATTTGAAGCACTTGGTATTTAGCTTTACATTTTTCTTATGAAAGGATGTGTTTAAAAATTCAAATACAAATGTATATGTAGTAGGTAAAAGTTAAATCTTCCTTATAAGTACATATTGTTGTTTAGGTATATACATACACACATACATAGATTTACATTTATTCACACATTGGGTCTTTATACCAGTGTCTGTTAATACGTGTAGACTGATGTAAGTTTTTGAAAAAGAATGTATATTTATCATAATAAATACATGAATCTACCATAGATTAAGCTGCTAGCAATGGGCATTTAGTGTTTTCCCAGTTTTTCCCTGTGTTCCACCAATACCGTGGAGCACATACGTGTCTATATATTCTTGTGCATTTACTCCAAAATATTTGTAGGGACATTCCTAAAATAAGGATTATTGGATGAAAGCTATGTGTCAAAACATTGAATGATATTTCCAAATATGTTTCCAGAAATCTTGTACCAATTTACAGTGCATCAAGAGTGGGATTCTCCGACATTTTTATTAAAAATACTTTGAAGCTGAGCAGGCTCACACATACAACAAGAGGGTTAACTGAAGCTCAAGGCCAGCCGGGGCTACCTAGGGAGTTCCAGGCCAGCCTGGCTACAGAATGAGACCCTGTCTCGAAAACAAAACAAAACAAAACAAAAACAAACCAACCCAAACCAAAAGAAAAAACCTTCAATCGAGTGGAAACTTCCAGGTGAAGGGAAAAAAGCTATGTCATACAAATATAAATGTATAACTCGTAGGGAAGGTATGTACTCTTTCACATTTTTATTGGGCACTTATATTTCTTCCAGAAAGTGCTATCTCGCACTTCCTCTCTGTGTTTTAGAAAATCAGGCCGCTTCTCTGTACCTACTGATGATAATTGTATTTCCTCATTCTCGGCGCCCACCGCCAGCGCTCTGTCTCGGGCACTGCCTGCAGAGAATGCTCAGCTCTTTCCTGCTGGCACCTACATGCGTGAAGACAGGACTGTTGTCTGTGCACACTTTTCTTCCTCTTCTGAAAGTACTGCTAGTTCAGGGGTTGGCAGTCTCCTTTTTTTAGAGAACCAGTTGGGAACTATTTTAAGTTGTGTGGTCCGTGTGGTCTCCATTGCCACACCTTGTCTGTTGCTGCAGCGTGCAAATCGCCTTAGATAAAACCTGAAGGGCGTGGTTGTGCTGTAATAAAACTGTATTTGTGGACATTGAAATTTGAAATTCATTTGCGTTTTAATGTGACATGAAATTTTATTCGCTTTTGGAATTGTTCCCCCCACAAATATTTGAGAACGTAAAAAGCATTCCTCAATCACAAACTGTACGCAGACAAGTGATGCGTTGGGATTTGGCCTTGGGCTATTGTTTGCCAATACCTGCTTTAGACATTTGGTGTAAAAAACCAGAAAGCGCCCATCACCAGCATGCTCAGCTCTGCTGAGACACTGAGCTTGCGGCAGGACGTTTTTGTTGGCTCCTATTCTGAACTTTCCATTTTGCATCTGCATTACAGAATTTGGCTTTACTTCTTTGAAAAGTTATTGTGAAATGTCGAGTTTATTATACACATCAAAATTTCTAAAGCTGGAGTTAGTGATACATTCTGTATATAGTGGATACTCAGCAAATACCTCTTAGACTGAGCTGAATGGGTTCAGTTTTTTTTTTTTTTTGGTAGGAGTATATGGTGTCAACTCTCTTTGAATTAAAATATCCAACAAAATGTGACTTAGAGTTTGATATAAATCTTCATGTTATGCACACAAATCTATAAAACGTAATTCCAAATGCTTTACAGTTTCTTTTACAGAAATACTGTAATACTAGTAGCATTTCTAGTTCTTTTTTTCCTGTCTCTTATGGAAAAATGTTATTTCAGTGAATTAATATAGTCAGGAAAGCACAGTCCCGACCACGTTAATTCACTCTCTGGACATACTCATTTGACTTGCGTAGTGTATTGTGATGTGGTCAGTGTGTTTTGTTTTGTTTTGTTTTGTTTTGTTTGAGACAGGGTCTCACTGTGTAGGCCCAGCTGGCCTGTACCTTGCTGTGTATTCCATGCTGGCCTCATACTTGAAGTGATCATCTTGCCTCAGCCCCCTCAGTGTTGGGAATATTACCGGGAGCCACCACACACAGCTATGTTATTTTTGTTGTTAGGTGTCATTGAGCTGGGTCCAACTCATAGTTAACCCTGTGTACAACCGAATGAAACACTCCGAGACCCTGTGCCATGCCCAGCATTGTCAGTTCTTCTTTGCTATTCATAGGGTTTTCAATGGCTGATTATTTCGGGAGTGGGCTGCTGGGTCCTTCTTCTAAGCCTGGATATTCCCAGGTGGTCTCCTATCTAAGTACTAACCAGGTCCACCCCTGCTTAGCTTCTGAGATCTGATGAGATGGGACACCAGGGTGGCGTGGCTGCAGGCCCTGGCTATGTGGTCAGTTTTAATCTATTCTCTACCCCTAACTTGCCTGCAGCCATACCACACTGGCGTCTGATCCTGTCAGATCTCGGAAGCTAAACAGGGTCGGGCCTGGTTAGTCCTTGGACGGGAGACCACCTGGGAACACCAGGTGCTGTAGGCTTGGGAGAAGGACCTGGCAACCCACTCCCAAAGAACAATCCACCATTGAAAACCCTATGAATAGCAGAGAAGCACTAACAATAGTGTTTCACCTCTTGTATGTAGGGTCCCTATGAGTTGGACACTGACTCAACAGCACCTAACAACAGTAACCCCTAACTTGGATGGATTGAAGGGTAGGACTGCCCTTCATTTGTTTCAGACACAGAGGTCTGATGAATCTAATTGGTCTCTAAGTTGTCTTCCAGCTTATATATCCTGGTATTTTTATAGAACATGCAAATTTATGCATCTAATACTAGAATGGGGCTGGGATTTGGCTCAGTGGGTAGAGCGCTGCGCTGCAGTCTCTGAGGCCCCGAGTTCAATTCCCAGCACCACAAAAATGGGAGAAGGGCCTGGCAATCCACTCCCAAGTCAATCCCGAAGCACTCAGCCATTGAAAACCCTATGAGGGTCGCTATGAGTCGGATACCGACGGTACCTAGCAACAACAACAACAACAAATACTAGAATGAACTTACATGGTAGAAGTGACTATCTCTGTTTACCCAGAAATACACAGACTGCATATTTGTGATACGGGCCTGTATGTGCATCTTCACCAGCAAGCAGTGCTCGCTTGTAGCACCGCCAGCCAAGGAGGCAGGGCTGCTGGAGAAGAAAGGCCACTTGGGGAGGGAGGTGCGTTCTGCTGTGCACTGAAATTTAACTCAGCAGAAGCCGCGGAGTGCTGAGTGTGGATCATGTTACTGAAGTTCAGTGAGCCTCTCTGGGTCACAACCCACCCCCTTCTTGTTTCTCCTGACGTTACCTTTAGACATTGGCACCTGTGCCACTTTCTGTTTGAGAATCACCTCTGAGGATCATCAGAG
The DNA here is from genome assembly GCA_007922755.1 of Pedetes capensis. Classification (NCBI taxonomy): domain Eukaryota; kingdom Metazoa; phylum Chordata; class Mammalia; order Rodentia; family Pedetidae; genus Pedetes; species Pedetes capensis. The sequence goes on from VMDO01006338.1 coordinate 74,468, forward strand.
ACAAGAGATGTGAACTTTACACGGTATATATTTTGTTTATATCAAAAATATCAAATATGACCCTGATCTGATCATTACTCATTGTATACATACGTTGAAATGTCACATCATACCCCATAAATGTATACCACCACTATGTGTTATTAAAATAAAAATACACTAAAAATATCAGATATGGCTTGTGTGAAGTCAGGCTAGAAGCCTCACCTGTTTTCTCATTGGCCTGAGACTTTCTGAGGTGACATGCCTTCTGAAGGGACTTTGCACGATAACATGTAATTAAACAGTGTTGGCAGAAGTTCTTTCTGAAGTAGGTTTGATGTTGGGTGTAGTTATATGAGGAGGAGGAAGAGCCACGGTCTGTAGCATCTTTGAACAAAGAAATTCCAACAAAGTGATATACAGTAAATGTAAATTTTATGTTACACACACAAATATAAGCAGGTAATTCGAGATAGGAAAATCACTTTCCCCTTTGTAGTTATGCTATGCAAGTTTGGAATCATATTTGATTTGTTTTTCTTACTAAGGGACAGTGTTCTTTAACTCAAGTAGCAGGTATTTCCAGAAGCTAGTTCATAAAGGTAAGTATCAATGACGATATTGTATCTATTGAAGTTATCAAAATATTAGTAAAACTACTTCTTCTAGTGATAAGGAAATAATCAATTTTTTTTTAGTATTGGGATGTCATCAACCTAACTCTCCTTACTTTAATGATTTCATTTGCTATTTCTATTCTTTATCATAAAGATTTTTAAAATCTCCATTATCTCAATGAACACTTTAAAAAAATCAGTCCCATAAATTACCATTTCAGTTAAAGTCCATGAGGGTTTTGTGGGTAATTAAAAATCCTCAGTAATTAAATGCGTCGCAAACATAATACCCTACTTAATATTTTATAAGTATCACAGTAGGTCAGGATTGAGTTAGAGGCTATGATGTGCGCACATCTTAGTAAGTGTAAGTTTTGGTTAGAGAATTACATCAAATCGATCATTCTTTTTCAATTGATTAAAGAGTACAATTGTGATTAATGGTGTATTTGAAAAGCTACATTAGCCCATTTGCAGAAATTTGTAAATCAGGCATGCCAAACCTGTGGCCTGTGGGCCAGGAAGCTAGTAATGCACCCCTACAAAATCTTTTAACAGCATGTGTTTTTTAGCATGAATTTTCTTTGTGACCTCCCTTATTACGTATATGAACTAACTATATCATAGAATTTATATATGGCCCAAGGCAATTCCTCTTTATTTGATGCAGCCAAAATGTTGGACACCCCCGCCGTGAATTCTGTGTGATTTTACACATAGCATGACGACCAATGTAGTTTGTTTTACCCATACACCTACCATTTAGGTTATCTCTCTATACTTACAAATAGCCTTTTATACTAGAAAAGTAGATGAAAGTTACTTTTGTAGTCATCCATTATATGTTGAGAGAGTCGTCGTCATTAATTCATCAGCAAACATCAACTTCCTCTTAATCAGTGTTAATATCTTTACATAATGCCTCCTTCAAGGAGTTGGAAGGCTACTAGATTGAAACGGTCCCTCAGGTGATATTTTCACATCGGCGTCTCGTCACTCGGATCGCCACCATCCTGTCCTTTCAGCCTGTTTTCTCGGGGTAGAGATGTTGTCGAGCACTTCAGCATGTCCACTAAGGAATTCCTGAAGGACTTGCAAAGGAAGAAATAGATGAAGGGGTCCAGGCACGCGTTCAGGGACGTTAACCACAGCGTGCTCTCCTTCACGTAGAACAGGGTGTTCTCAGCAGCACAGTCGAAGACATCCCTGGTCTGACTCAGGGTGTAGGGAATTCGGGCAAAATGGAAGGGAACAAAACAAATGAAGAACACCGCAATGATGATGAAAACTTTGACATTCACCTTTTTCCTGGGCACTTTGCCTGCTCCTCTGGTTCTTAGGTAGGACCTGTAGAGTTCTTTCGTAATTAGTGTGTAACATACAATGACAATTAAAAAATTAATCCAGAAAATGACCTGACAGATGTAATTGACTATTTCGTGCCAGACCAGACCAAACTCTGATTTGAAGAAAGAGCATTTCTTCACGTTTTTGTCCGTGGGCCTCCTGTTGGTGAGAATCATGTTCGGCAGGGAAAGTAGGAACATGAAGGCCCAGATGGCGGCGGAGAGGAGCTTAGCCCCCAGGAGGTTGCTGGGGTTGGAGGTCTTAAATGGTCTGGTGGTCTTCTGGTAGCGGTCGATGGTGATCAGCCCGAGGAACGAGATACTGATATACATCGTGAAGTAAAACGTGACAGAGGTGACCTGGCAAACAAAGGTTCTCAGAGGTCCTGGCCCTAGTTTGGCGTCACTAAGGATTTTGAATGGAAAGGTCAGAATCATGAGAAGATCAGAAATGACCGTGTTCTTAAGGAAAATAATGAAATTGGATTTGCTGCGGATCTGAAAGAAAATCCTCATTGCCAGGCTGTTTGTGACGAGTCCGACAAAAAACAAGACGGTGTAGAGCAGCGGGAAGAGAACCTGGGTGATCTGGTAGTCCCTGGAGCACAGGCTGCCGTTCCCGGGTGCGGAGGTGAGGTTGTCAGCGGCCTGCATTTCCGCTCTGCTCCCTAGGGGAGGGGAGGGTGGACAGTTTTAGTCCCGGGTAGTTGGTTTCACTCTGATCTCTGTGCATAACTTTTTGGACATGGCCTTCCCTAAAAATTGTGGTTTTTGATCTTGGTTGTGGTAATTAGGAGGAAGAATAGAAAGCCGAATCCCCAAATATTTCATCTTTAGAAAGTGAAATGACCTGAAGTACGTTATGTGATGTTATGGGTGCTTTGGATTTCCTGTTTTGTGGGTGTTTGCATTTCATAGCACGTTTTAATCTTAGTCTAAGCCCACCTGTATTCCCGTATAAAGCCAGAAGACAAATACTCGAGTGATGCTTTATTCTTTCCTATCTTCGTTTTCATGCTTTTTGCTTTTTAGTTTCTGTTCAGTCACTTTTCCTTCACCATCCTTATTACTGGCTTTATTTACTCAAGTATTACCAAAGAATTCAAAGGAGAACTGATTGGTGATGGCCCTTTAGAATTTTAAGTTAAATAACAGAAAGAAATTTGGGTGAATCACTCGTGGGAAACTTATTAAATAAAATACTAAATTGTATCTTAAAAACAGAGACATTTTCATGTTTATTATAAGATGTTCTTGCCCCTATGTTACTCAGTCATCCGTTTGAAAATTGGCTTCACAGAGACTTATTATTTAGCCTAAAGTATTTTTAACCTATGATATCTCATATCCAACTCGCTCACTATATTTGAAATTTTGTATACATTTTCTTAAATATTATTCAGTTTAAAATTTGAAACTCTAAAAAATTAAGGAAATGGCTTGTGTATATGTGGTCATTAGTTGGCATTCCTCCACATAGCCAGGGCATATTTTCTAGGGTTTATGGAGTTTGTAATGGCAACTAAGTAAAATAGCAAAGCATGTCCTTGTCTGATCTCGTAGGTTATTACCACAGCAGGTAGCTATGAAGAAAACTAGCGGTTCACTTCAATATGCTGTCTGGCACCTAAGTCTTGAAACTTGAGATGAAATTTATAATTTCCTGTTGCATCAAATCCTAATAAATTGGTTCTACATAAAATGTTATTCCTTATAATCAGTCATGTTGAAAGTATAAAAATCTAATTGAACATAAAACTTAAGATTTAACACATCAAATGAAGGTACCTTCTGTTGTTAGGTGCCATCGAGTCAGGTCTAACTCATAGCAGCCCTATACACAACAGATTGAAACACTCCTTGACACTGTGCTATGTCAGTTCTTCTAAATTCTCCCAAATGTCAATGAAATTCATTTTTTTAGCCTTTAATTATTGAAAATAAAATAATAATGCAATCAGGAGTATGGCTTCAATTTTTAGTACCTCTACACCTATTATTTAACTCTCTTTAAAACCAAGATCACATATTTTAACGTTCTTTGCTACTTCTATTTGCTCTTGCTCATTCTCTGATAGTTTTGATGATTCTGCTTTGTGAATTATTTTTTGCAGATGGTAAATTATTTAACAAGTATTCTTGATATTGAGAATTTCAGCTACTCATCTATAGATAAAGCTCATTTTACAGTAAAGATAAAACAAGTAAAACCATTTATATTTTCATGCTTTGCGTATTTATTTTAGTGAAAAGCTTAATTAATGGTTGTCTTTGACCCCGTTAATATTTCTTGTATTTTAATTTTTATTCCAAATACATGCTTTTGGTGTTATTGTTATTTTAGGTTTTCAATTTTAAGAGAAACTTGGAAAAATTTACACACACACCATAGTGGAAAGACATATTTGTCAAATGCTCATGTCACATTACCTGGACTCCGTTGGTTCTGAAAGATTTGAATGTCTCCTGTAGTAGTAGTTAGTGCAACTTGCAGGCTGGCATCTGGTATTTTCCTTTTAATGTCTTAGTGTAGTTGCCATCAGTGATATCCCGGGTACCCTGGAGAGACAGAGGAGGAGAGAGAAGAGAGAACTTCACAGTGAGAGATTACCTCCAATTCTGTGGGCTCAGAGCTTTGCAGACACTGAGTCTGGTTTTAGGACTTCTGCTTTTACTTCCTGGGAAACGGGAAAGGGTCACTGAGGAGTCATCTTTTAAAAAGCAATTTAAGATTTTGTGGCCTTTTACTGTTACTTGTAGAGTTGATGAGTTGGAGTTCTTATGGTTATTTTCCATGCCAATGATAATCCAAGTTCAAATGAAGCCTTTGAAGCCTGCTCCTGGCAGAAGGCTGCAAGCTTACTTTCTCACCTGAAAACGTCCTGTGCCCAACATGGCGTGATGTGTCACCTCCCAACGAGTAATTACATTAACTCCCAATCTGTGCTGGTGAGGGATAGTAGGTCTCTTGCTTCTTGCTTTTTCCCTAGTTAATAATGTCATTATTTAAAATCTGGGTTTGATCAGCTCCTTTGTAGGCAAAACAGTTTCCTCCCATTATAAATGATCAGACTCTGAAATTACATTAGAAAAGAGAAGCTGTTTTGATCATTGCCAGGCTAATTGTATAAAGTGCCCTTCATGCTTTTCTTGCCTAGAACTTAAAATATAAATAATTTTTGTTTTTTAGTTTCTTTTGACCTAGCTTTTAGTTTTGGAGAAATGATAACATTAAATTAAGGCATCTTTCATCACTACTATATAGAGTTTCTTAACTTTTAAGCCAAAAAATCTAAAGATATGTTGTTGTTGTTGTTAGGTGCTGTCAAGTCTCTGTCCGACTCATAGCAACCCTACGTACAACAGGTGAAACAGTATTGTTGGTGCTTCTATGCTATTCATAGGGTTTTCAATGGCTGATTGTTTTTTGGGAGTGGGTTGCTGGCTCCTTCTCTCAAGCCTACAGCACTGGTGTTCCCAGGGGGGTCTCCCATCCAAGTACTAACCAGGCCCGACCCAGCTTAGTTTCCAAGATCTGATGGGATCGGATGCCACAGTGGTACAGCTGCAGGCATCTAAAGATATGGTAGGAGTGAAATTGGAGGGTAAGACTTGTTTCTGCTTAACCTTTATATAAATATTGCCTCAAACTTGCCATCCTCCTGCCTCTACCTCCTGTGTCGCTGGGATTGTAGGCACACACCACCATGTCTAGCTGATAATATACTTTTTTTGTTTTTTAAGAGGTTTTATTCTTCAGAATAATAGCAGTCAGTGTTTGGTTCTTACACTGTCATGAATTAACTCATTTTGTTATTTTTACTTCCCTCTCAAGTGAATAGTCATTTTATCCCCATTCTTTGGATGTGGGAAACTGAGGAGTGGAGCAATCAAGTTAATTGGAGACCCCATTCCATTCCTTGTTCTCTGGTCCCAGAGCCAACATTTATAGCTGCTGTGTCCCTGAGACTTTTCCCATGCCACCTTCTATGCAGCCTCCACCCTACCCCCAGGCCCAGGAGTGAGGGTGAATGCCATGTGTGGAATGGCTGCACTTCCTTCAAGGAAATAAGGCTCACAGTTGCCTTTACGCCAGGTTGTACACTCTGAAGGGTGTTTATGATGTGTTCCTGAGGTCTTCAGATGAAGGAAGGCTGATGAAGAAAAATCAAGGTTGCTTTCAGCAAGTCAGTCCGCTACATAGTTCAAGCTTCTGAAGTTACGCTACCTTATTGGGAATTAGTATTTCCAAATCCCAGAGGGCTCTCAATAGGGATCTGAGGAATAAAGAAAGCTTTTGATCAAAGTTGACGTCATCTTTCATTTGAGTTTACCTCACTACCACACACACCTATCTGTGAACCCTCCCTGATATTTTCTCATTGGAGGATTACTGCTGGTTACCCATGTAGAACACTCAACCCTGAAAGTGACTAAGCTCTTTTCTCTTTTCTTTTTCTTTTTTGGCAGTACCGGTGTGTGTGTGTGGGTCAAACCCCCAGTCATACACATGCTTTGCAAGTGCTCTGTCAATTGAGCTGTGCTTTCAGCCCCTACTTTATTGTTTGAGACAAGGTCTCATTAAGTTACACAGGCTGCCTCTGGCCTCACACTTGTGATCCTCCTGCCTCCACCTTCCTAGTCACTGGATTTACAGGCATGAGCTGCTGTGCCTGGCAAAAGTAACTGAACTCTTTAAGTGGAAAATGTCTCAGGTAAAAAAAAAAAAAAGTATATTATCAGAGAGCACAGCAAGCTGAGGACTTCGGCTTCCCCCATTAATAACACATCCACACTATTGACTATTGAGAACAGAACTCTGAATGACTCGACTGTTTTCTATTACTAAGTTGGTTTGGACAAATGAACAGAACTCTCACTCTGAAAAAAATCGAACTATATTTTAATATATTTACAGGAAATCTTTGTTTCCAGTAGCTTATGGCCCTCAATATACTAGGCCTCTGCTTTGAAGCAAAGCACTGTAGACACGGATGGCAGATAAGCGGGTAGCAGGAAGTAGCGTTTTCTTTCTCTGAACACTCTGACGCCCAAGACTCATGTTTTGGACGCACATTCGGAATGGGGTTCTTTATTTCTCTTCGGAACATCGGTTTACTAATTTTAAAATTCTGTCCTTACTGGATCACTGCAGAAATATCAGGAAATATGAATACGGTGCCAGCTGAACACACCGCTGACCATCTCGGCACCGTCACCACGTCTTTGTGAACGCACACTGTGGCAGCAACTCTAACCCCTTGTTTTAAAGACGTGAGGATGACTTGTGGTTAGGCGCCAGCAATTCCATTCACGCCATTTCTGTAAGGGTGTTTGAATGAAGAGACAGACATATTTTAATTTCTGTACTTCAATAAGCCTGTCGTGGTTCTGGACATCTGTCCTCTGAGCTTCTTGATGCGTTAGGTCTCTGCGAATGCGAGGTAAGAACTGGAGAAACAAAGGTACTGCTCTGGAGTACCTTTGTAACTCAGGTTACAGCAGCAGACGGGGAGCCTGAGGGGCTTTGGCTTCTGTCGGCTATCCAGCCAACCCCTTTTCCTGTCCAATGACTGTATCCTTCAGGGAATAGAGTAATTTTTTGATGCTGATGTCTGATCATTAATGTTACTTATAGCTGTGCATCTTGAGGATGTTTAAATACCAAAAGTTAAAGGATTAGAAATCATTAGTACCTTTGGAAATATTTGGTGCATTTTCAGAAATTGAGTTGCTTGTCAACCTGTTAGAAATTACTATTTGGAGACTTGTGCATTTCCTACTTGTACAGAAGAATCGGTGTAAATAAATCTTATATGCTGTTGAATAACAGTAGCTTTAAAATGTCTCTGCCTGTCCTCTTTGGGGGCTGTATCGTAACAGTTGTCACAGTTTCCCTGAACATATCAACTACAGGAAGCAAATGCTGTCTCTGCGTCCCCTGTGGTTAATCCTGACTCTCTTCCAGCTCACTGCATGGTAGTCTCCCTTCTCACTTCCATCCTCTCAGTCTCAAGTCAGGACTTGGGTTTCTTGGCCAAGCTCCCTCAGCCTGTGGGGGCCGACGGGCTGACTGGAGCATCTTCAGGCTTCTTACGTTTTCACCTGTGAGCTGCTCTGTTGTCACTCATCTTCCCCTTTCCCTGTAGGGAGGTAGGATGTCATGCTGATCTACACAAGAGGCGGTTGTGCCCTCTCTTCTTCCCCAGCGCCCTGCTCTGCCCAGGCCTATTTTCTTTACGGAGCCCTCTGTATTTGCGTCATGTCTCTGCAGCAAGAGTTTGCTGTCGACTATCCAGGCCACAGCTTCTCCTCCCTTCCAAGCTGCTGCTCTTCCTGCTTGGCTTCTAGGAGCGCGGCTCCTCTCTGGTGCCTTCCCCGTCTCCTCAACAGCTCTTACCTCAGCCCCTTGTTTCCTGCCTTCTTCCCCAGCACTCCAGAGAAACTTCTCTTTTGGGGCTCACTCATGGTTTTGAGTAAACGAGCGAGAGAAGTCACGTCCATGATGATTTTTTAACTCCATTCAGCACTGTTGATGGCCCTCAGCGGGTTTCCGTGGCCCTGCGTTATCAGGGCGTCTTGTTAACGGTGAAACACACGTGCACCTCTCAGCGCCTTTCTTATGCCCCTGACCATCTCGGCTCTCTCCATGCTTCTCCTCTGAAGAGAAGGCGGAGGCCTTGTGTCCCCCCCGGGGCGTGATACTCTGCCCTTATCCCCGGACCGTCACCTTCGTTAGTGCTTACATAAAACCGTGCGCTACACTTTTGCCGGGCTGGGATTTAGCTCAGTGGGTAGAGCGCTGTGCTGCAGTCTCTGAGGCCCTGAGTTCAATTCCCAGCACCATAAAAATGGGAGAAGGGCCTGGCAATCCACTCCCAAGGCAATCCCGAAGCAATCAGCCATTGAAAACCCTCTGAGGGTCGCTATGAGTCGGATACCAACTCTACAGCACCTAACAACAACAACAACACTTTTGCCAGGCATTTCCAGCTACCCCTCAGATTCCTTGCACTTGTTCTACAATGTTTCAGCCCTTATAATGTACTCTTTTTTTTTTTTTTTGCTTCCATCAATATTTTTCAGTGGGTCCGTCTTGAAATCCACTGAGATTTACATTCAGTCACTGGATTCGGATGCCTGATTCTTTCCTCCTCCAGGTACCTCTTGGATTTTGCTTGTTAGTCTTCATTTTCACAACTAAGACTTAGTGGAGACTTAGTTGGCCCCACAAACGTTTTTGCCCTGACTTTGTTAGTCTCTCACTTCTCCCCTGCAGTTTTCTTGGTACTTTACCAGATTAAGTTTCCTGCAAAACTGATTTTTGTTATTTTCCTCCCTTCCCCATTCGTTTAGCCGTGTTTGTTCATTAGTTCACTTATTCTGTATGTGGTGTGCTCAGTAAGTATTAAGCGCCATCCTAGCACTTTTAAAGAGAATATAAAAATGAATAAAGTAGATATTTTCACAAAATTTACAGTCTAGCAGGGAAGACAGATGTTAAACAAACACTTCCCCCCAAAGACCTCAGATACCTAGAAAATCAGTGAATTACGCCAGGTAATGCTCCGAACTCTTCTCCCGCTTTGTAGTTCTTCTGCAGTGAGGCTTTGGATAAACTGATGACAGCGAGGGACCGGTCCCCTCCTGCATATCCCATATCGGTGAGTGCGATCCAGGCTGGTGGGAGTATTTTAGGTGGCAGGAAGAGCAGCAGCCAAGGAAGGAACTGTGGGAGACGCAGGATGACGCGGCGCAGTGGGTATGGGGTACATGCGGAAGAATGGGGGTCAGGGTGGGAACCATCGGCGGTGAGCACGCGTGCAGTGTAAGCCTAAGCATTTGCCTACTTTGCCTCAGCTGCTCTCAGGAACCTTCAAAGGAAGGCGATGTCGCCCCATTTTCAGGGTAGGAGTCTGACTCAGAAACTGGGGTTCACTATCCAGGATTGTGGAGTTGCGGGGGGCCTGGCCAGCTCTCCCATATCCGAGCTTGGGCTGCGGTGGGTGCGGTGTGGGGCTGCGGTCATCCTGGGTGGTGGAGAGGAGCGGACGGATCTTCCTCGGGTCCCCTCCCTCCCCTCGCTCTGCAGTTACTACGTTTGTCCTTGGGTTTTCTCAGGGTCCCTGGCAGGTCGTCTTGCCCTCGACGCGCAGGCTGTGTGTGCAGCTGCTGAGTAGCTCTGCCCAGTCCTCCCGTCACCCCTCACACAGACATTAGCGTTAGGACGTTCGGCGTGTGCTCACCCGCAGACCATCAGCAGAGCACACGCCCGGCGCCACCCGAGTTCTGCACTGGTCTCTCAGTGCCCCGTGTTCCCCTCATGCCGCTCATCACCACTTGGCCTGCCAGACGCAAGAAACACACCAGCAACTGAAACTGGAGATTCACTGCCAAACAGCTCAGCTCCTCCGTGTGTGCCGCTGGGTGTGCCAGTCAGTGCCTCTGCCACTTGATCCTGCAGCTGTGTCTGGCTTTTGGGAATCTGAGGGAGGTTTGTGCCCAGGATGGACAGGTGAAACACGGGGAATTAGTGGAGGGGTGAAGCAGGCTCGGTCAGCGGGGACTACAAATGCACATTATTTCTAGGAGGGTATCAATGAAAAAGGAAGCAGGGTGCCTGAAGCGTGGTCTGCCGGCAAGTGTGTGTGGGATAAAATGATACGAGCAGTGACAAAACTGGAGGAAAAAGCCCTGTCTCTCATTTCCTGGCTGCCGAAGCAAAGCGCTGCCTTGTGCAGAGCGCGCGTGTCGCTCTTCACGCCAACACCGGCGTTCCCGGTGGCTGCAGGGTTTTGCTCTCCAGCAGAGCTGTTACTTCTTGTGGGCACACCGCAGCTTGTTTCCCCCAGGAAGACCTCTTTTCTCTTGTCAGCCCCTTAGGCTAAGATGCCGGCAGGAAGGGCAAGTGCCTGGCATGGCCAAAAATGTACAAAGAGTAAGAAGGAGACACACTGAAGGATAGAGCTGGAAATTTTACTAAGAAAACGGAAGGCTATAAAATGCAAGGAAGAAATTAGGATAGAAAAAGTCGCAGCCAGGCGCAAAGCACGCCCCATTCTACTGAACTTTGCCCCAGGAGTGCACTCAGTGGTGCGCTCCGGTCTCTGTTGTGCTGTGACAAGATGAGTTCTTTCCCAGTGAGGGAAGAAGTCGGGCTTGGATTCACTGTGAGGGGAGATTGGTTCAGAAAGGAAGAGCGAGAGGCTCAGAACACGTTTGTATTCCTTGTATTCCTCTCCCACCTGCTGAGACCTACGCTCTGCTTCTTAATCAGTTGGAGAAAGCAGTAAATGTGTCTCACGCAGTCATGTTGGAAGAAAATGGGATATTTTTTTTAAAGGTATTTGAAGGTCCCAGCAAAACACTTTTCTAAGTATAAAACATATACTGTTGCCATATATCTGTAATCAATGTTGCTAAGAAATATCATCTTCCTTAAGGAAAGAGTATCACTAGATAGCATGTTAAATGATGTGAAATTAATACTATATTCGATTTCAGACAATAAAAGTTCTAATAGGCAGCACTTACTCTGTAGGGCATGCGCACATCAAATGCTTCTATTAAGACTTCAGGTAAGTTGATACTTGAAAAAGAAAAAAAAATTTTTTAGCAAGTTCCAAACTGGAAAAACAAAACAGTGTTGCCAGTGAAGGTTGAGGTGAATTGTGGGACGGGTGGGACGCCACCACGCCAGCCAGCGTGGAGATGCCGAGGCTAGCACATTTCAGGGGTGTGGAACGCAGCCTCGTCCCAGCAGACAAGGGTTTCAGGAAGCACTTTCTGTTTTTCAGGACGAGTCTTCAAGTCATGAATGTAACCAGCGCACGATTCTCCTCTATGGAGTGGGCAAAGAGCGTGAGGAAGCCAGGCACCAGCTGAAGAAGATTACCAAAGACATCCTGAAAATCCTAAACAAGAAGAGCACCGCGGAGACAGGGGGTAAGCCTCAGCTCCCTGGCTTCCATTGTCTTGGCTTTTGCGTTCCCCCTTCTCACAGGCTTTATCACAGTGGTCCACGTCACCGACACAGGGTTTCCTCTCCTCCGTGACTGTCATGTCGAAATATGAATAAGCACATTTAAATTGCAAGAACGAGTGTCCATTAATAGCAATTTGTGTATTAGGATGCCATAGTCTGTAGGTAGACATAGGTAACTCCTTTTCTCTAATCCTTTGTGGACAAACCCCATTTCCTGCAGTAGTGATGAAAGAAGCACTGAGGAATGAGTTAGAAGCCCCTTAGTCTGGAAGATGTCCATTTCCCTATTTCTTTACCATCGTTATTCAAGCCAGTGGTTTACTTTTACTCTAGGTCACCTTCATTTCCTGTTAGTGAAAGCCGTGATGGTATAGTTGCTGATCTTTGCTTACGTTATTCAGATGAATAATCGCAATAGGTAGTGGTAGCTATGTATATGGGAGAAGGACGTGGCGACCCACTCCCAAGGCAATCCCGAAACAATCAGCCATTGAAAACCCTATGAGGGTCCCTATGAGTCGGTCATGACTCGACGGCACCTAACAACAACAACAAGCTGTGTATACCACCAAATAAATTCCAGTAAAAAAGAAAATGGGATCTTTAAAGGTGGTGCCTTCTTTACTTGAAATTCTCTTCCCCTGTGCTTTTTGCATTGTTGTTGTTGTTAGGTGCCATCGAGTTGAGTCCGACTCACAGTGACCCTCATAGGGTTTTCAGTGGCTGACTGTTTCGGGGTTGCCTTTGGAAGTCGGTTGCCACGTCCTTCTCCCGTTTTGCGGTGCTGGGAATTAAACTCAGGACCTCAGCGACTGCAGAGCAGCGCTCTACCAACTGAGCTAAATCCCAGCCCAGGTTTTTGCACTATGCTACCACATTATGTAATTGGAATTTTGTAATTATCCACGTCACATTTGCCTAATGAGTCCGTTCAGGGTTTGTTTATTTCATTGCACAGTTAATGATTTAAAACTTGATGTGGTTATATATACCTCTCCTCCACCACTGGTGCTTCATTCTCTAAGACTTCAGTTATATAAAGGGAAAGAAAACGCTCGCGGTTGCCCTGAGCAAGCTGCCTTCTTCCTACCATGGCGTAAACCTCCTCTGGGGACTCCACTGTCCTTCTCATGCCTTTATCCAGCAGGGATCCAGTCTTTAGGCTTTCACAGGGTAAATTACTGCAGCTGGTCTATGCTAGATCTTTTTTAGAAACAAAAATGAAATTATAAATAATTCAAAGAGCTTCATTTTCCTCTGTCAATAAGGCTGTGCATGCAGAAAAATAACTGAAAGAGCCAGGCACACCAGCAACTTGGGAAGCTGAGGCAGGAGGATCAGGAGTTCGAGGCCAGGGGTAGCCTGCATAACTTACTGAGACCCTGTCTCAAAATAAAAAAATTAGAAAGGGACTGGAAGTGCAGCCCAGTGGTAGAGCACTTGCCTAGCATGTGTGGGGCCCTGAGCTCAGCCCCCAGTACTGCAAAATAAATAAAGTAAAATGGAAACGTAGCAGAAGGGACAATGTATGTTCAATCTGGATGTCTGAAGTGATGTCTTTAGAACACGGTGACAAAGTTACCTTCTTGTGGTGTATGTCACTTTCCTTAACTTCCATTGCCAGTTGTTGTTGTTGTTAGGTGCCGTCGAGTCTAGTCTGACTCATAGCGACCCTATGTACGGCAGATCGAAACACTTGCCCAGTCTGTGCTAGGCAAACAATCTTATTTATGTTTAAGCCCATTGTTGCAGACACTGTGTCAATCCATCTGGTGGAGGGTTTTCCTCTTTTGCGTTGACCTGCCACTCTCCCAAACATGATGTCCTTCTCCAGGGATTGTTCTCTCCTGACTACATGTCCGAAATATGTAAGACGCAGTCTGGCCATCCCTGCTTCCAAGGAGCACTCTGGTTGTACCTCTTCCAGGACAGATCTGTTGGTTCTTTTGGCATTGCCAGTTAGGGACCTGTAATACCCCATCCCCAGCCGCATGCCCTGAGGTTATAAGGAAGAGTTGTGGAAGGGAAATGAAACCCTGAGTTTCTGACCTGTTGTTATGCAGCTTGAAAAAGAAAGTGCTCTGTCTAAGAAAACTATTTATCTGTTGTTGTCTTTTTTTTTTCCTCTCTTAGAGAAAGAGGAAATGAGTTGCACTAGAAGATTGAGTTTAGAAACCTCGCAACTAGCTAGCAAAGAGTATTTGAACCTACTTTTGGTATACTTGGAAATGGGGAGGAGCCATCTCCTGCAAGAGCCTCAGCCTCCCATGCTTCACCTAAATTACCTCAGAGGGCCCTTCAGGCTCCTGTAGAGTTTCTGGTTTTGGAAGGCTGATGGATGGGAAAGGGAAGGAAGCGACGTGACATCCTTTTCTGTTGAGTCTGCTTACTTCGTGGTTTTCTAACGAATGCCAGACTGTAGTCTGTCTTGTCTTTGTGCCAACCCCTTGAATAGGCCCTCCTAGTGAACGAACTCACAAAGAGAAAATCGTTGTTGTTGCCTGTTGCTTTTTGAGGTATCAGTAACAAATACCACTTTGAGGCAGCATCTTCAAAGAGTATTTTTGTTTTTCCTTCATTGTAGACAAAACTCCTCTACCAGAAAGATGTTAATTTGAGAGGTAGTGAACTGTCTTAATTTTAAGTCACTACTTAAAATTTAGTGTATGCATCGGAAGCTAACAAGCTGTACTTCAGATTAATGGAAATTTGCCCACTTTTTTTTTTCTTCTTCTTCAAAGTGAGGACTGGTAAAGAAAAAAGAGCTTATGTTAGCATGTATTTTATTTCTGGGAACACAAAAAAATAAGATTTTGAGGAACCAACCCATTGGAGTACTGTCAGACTGGCCAGGCCCTGCCTAGGGGAATTTCTAACCCAAAGTGTAAGTAATGTTTCCAGTTAAACATGATCACATTTCATTTTACATTTTTGTTGATTAGTTATCTTTTGGGGTTATAAATGGTACATCCTTTTTACTCTAACAATGTCTAAAAGACCAATGCTTTCAGCATTTAAAGATTTAAAAAGTTAAAATGAAAAGCATCCAAGAATAATAATATGTATTATAAAAACAAGTTAACATAAAATAGGTAAGGAAAAATCTATGTTTTACAACTATAGTAGTACCCATGTAAATATCATTAAAATAAGTATTTCATCGAGGACCACCACTAAATTCTTCTGTTTTTCTTTTAAAACAGAAATCCTAATTACATCCTTTTATGTGAGCTTTCAAGAAGTTAGCAATATGTAGGTAAATGGAGCCTATCTGCACAAACAAACAAAAAAGTGCATTTGAGATTTCTGAGCTAGGTCAGCTTCCTCAGGTCTGCTGTGTCTGCTTGGGTCTTAGGAAGGAATGAATGAATGCAGTATCTTTACTCATTTTTATTTTTTTGCAGAACTGAAGGGTGCACGCTAGGCAAGGGCTCTGCTGCTCAGCTCTACCTCAAACCCCCTTTTTTGTTTTTTATTTTGATACAAGGTCTCACTGAGTTGCTCAGGCTGCCTCTGGCCTCAAGTTCAGTCCTTTTGCCTCTGCCTCCGGAGTGAGTGGGATTACAGGTGTTTGCCATGGTTCCCTGGAACATTATCTTCACTTTTAAAGCACTTTGTACATGAGATTATTGGCCTGTGCTTTTAGTCTTGGATCAATGATGATTGGATGTGGAAAAAAAGCAAACCTTGCATATGTTAAAAAAGCTATAGTAAAGACTGCCAGCAGCCATACCACTGTGGCGTCTGATCCTGTCAGATCTCAGAAACTAAGCAGGATCGGACGTGCTTAGTACTTGGATGGGAGACCACCTTGGGAGAAGGACCCGGCAACCCACTCCCAAAAAACAGTCAGCTGTTGAAAACCCCATGAATAGCAGAGAAGTACTAAATAGTGTTTTGCTTGTTGTACATGGGGTTGCTATGAGTCGGATACTGACTTGACAGCACCTAACAACAACAACAACATAGTGAAGGCAGAATCTCCTGTTTAATTTGTACTTACTAGAATAGTTACGGAAATTGTTGTTGTTAGACGCCATTGTGTCCGATTCATAGCGACCTTCATAGGGTTTTCAATGGTGGATTGTTTGGGGATTGTTTCGGGCGTGGATTTCCATGCCCTTTTCCCGGGGCTAGGCCTCAGAGACTGCAGAATGGCCCTCTACCAACTGGGCTAAACTCCAGCCCACGGAAAAAGTAATGATTTTGCTAGTTCTTATTCTTTGTATTATATTTGGTGTTGACTTGACAAAGGTGTCACAGGCTTGTAACTTGTGTTACTCCAGCAACTCCTGTCAACGCCTGGTGTACCTGCTAGCTTGTTTTACCTAATTGGAAGACAAGAACTTATTTGTTGTTTGCTTGACCCTAAACATTAATTGCGTGTTGTTCAAAGCAAAGTCTCTTTTTTATGTTTTTTTTTTCCCTAAGAGCCTTGCATTTACCATCGTCAGGATATTTTTGAGTTCAGTGAAATATTGCTCATTTCTTACGCTTTTAGTGGAGACACCTGTAAAGTGACATTTGTTCTCTGAAATTAAAGCTTTCCCAAATAGAATCACAGTATTGGAAATGACCTGAGAGGTGGTATGAGCCAACCTTTCCTTTCGTTTCCAGATTTATTTTTGCAAAAATATATGTTAAAATATTTAAAAACAGGATCAAATCTATTTTTACATCATTGACCTATTCAAAAGAACAAAATCCCCCTGAACTAAACCATGTTTATAATATTTAACTGGAAATACAAAGTTAAAAAGGGAGGGGAGACACGAGAGGGCACTGGGAAGGTGAACGTGAGCAGTGTACAATGATATGCATGTATGGAAATGTGATAATGAAATCCACTGATTTATTCGCTAATAGATATTACTAATAAAATCATTGCAAAAGGGGGACCTGGGGTACAGTTCAGTGGCAGAGTACTTGCCTTGCATGGGCAAGACTCTGGGTTTAATCCTCCAGTATTGCGCACACACACATGTACACGTTAGGAGTCATACAAATGATATTTTAAAACATACATAATAACATAATTCAGAAAAGTATGGAGGTGACCCTCTGACGAAAAGGCTAGTGAATATCTTCTTGTATCAAGTGAGCCTAGGTGATCCGCTCCCTCATTCGCTCATTCAGTGTTGATGTCATTATATTTTAAAAGTCATTTGATAATAAATATTTAACAAGACAATTTTATGATAGCCAAAATCTAGACACTACCCAAATTCATAAATAACAGTGGTATAGTCACACATCGGAGCACTATGGGTAAGACTTACTAAATTTTAGAACAAGTTGAAATTACCTCAACTAAGAATCACTCTTAAAAGCATAATGTTGATCGAAAGATGCCAGATGTAAAAAGGCTACACTGTGTGCGATTCCATCACTTAAAGTTCCAAAACTGGCAGTACCAGTCTAAGCTGCAAGAAGTCAGGATCTCTGTCCCCTGGGGGTAGGTGGGGGGGAAGTGATTAGAAAGGGCTGTGTGGGATTCGGGGATATTAATGGATGTTTAGGAACTCATTACATGAGCTACTCATTTTTTGAGAGTTCATACAGTGTAAACTTTTCTGAATGTATGGCATGCGTCAGTAAAAAATGCTAAAGTCAAGTGCTTTGATGAGTGGAAGATAACCTATCTGTTTTGTTTATTATTTAGTTGGGGACGAAGGCCAGAAAGCTAGGAAGAGCAAGCAAGAAGCGTTTCCAACACTGGAAACTGTATTCACCAAGCTCCAGCTCCTCTCTTACTTTGATCAGCATCAGGTGACCTCTCAGGTAGCCACGGTAGACTGTGTTGTGTGTATTTGGAATGTTCCTCTTTCCTTAAAAAAATCTTTCACGCAGTATATGTTTTAGTGTTAATTTTATAAATACTTCTTATAAACATACTTGGAAGCATCTCAAACTACTTACCATGTTGGCTTCCTCAGAAGAATTTGTTTTTAATTATGTGAGTATTTTTACCTTGTGATAATAATCAGCAATTTATAACATAACCCTTAGTCTAATGCTTATATTATTACATCTTTTCCTATATCACTGTTGACAGAGAAATCTGTTGATGATTGAATTAAAATACCATGAAATTGAGAAGAAATCCATCAGTTTTGTTTTACAAATCCATTGATATTCAATTGGACACATCTTAATAGGCCTAGTTCTGCTTTTAGGATCACTAAGGTGTAAATCTTAATGGCAATTTGTCATATTCAGACTGTGATCATAAGGAAGTTCTTTGATTTACGCATGGTACTAATTTTTGTGGAAATATGTTTTAAATTTTGTCCAGATAAAATCACCTACAAATTCAAATGTCTCACCAGAAAAGCCAGAATGATTTATCTAAGTAAAAGGTTATTTGGAATATTGGTTGTATAATTACTTTCGCTTTTGTTGGACTAGATCTCTAACAATGTGCTGGAACAAATCACAAGCTTTGCATCAGGAACGTCCTACCATCTCCCTTTGGCTCACCATATTCAGCTCATCTTTGATCTCATGGAGCCAGCACTGAACATCAATGGACTCATTGACTTCGCGATACAGGTGTCAAAGAGAACATGCCTCTCTTACTTTTAGGGAAGCAAACCGATCAGACATCAGGGATTTATTTTTATTTGTTTAAACATTTTTTAAAAATCATGCATTTATTTTTTATCTTTTTAAAAATAGCATCTCACTGTTGCTCAGGCTGGTCTCAAACTTCTGGCCCCAATTGATCTTCCCACCTCAGCTTCCTGAGTGGCTGGGACTACAGGTGTGTACCACCACACACCTGAATTAAATCTATTTTTTAAGTGATACATAAGACATAAACATTGTGCATGTTTATGGGTCCCCATGTGATGCTCTGACACATGTGTACACTGGATGATGTTGCTGTCAGGTCAGGCGTATCTGTCTCTCCAAACACTTACTATTTCTTCACGGTGAAACCTTCCAAAATCTGCTAGCTTTTTTCAACATACTGTATCCTGTTATTACCTATAGTCACCCTACTGTGCAATAGCACCCCAGAATTTCTTGTTCCTATCTAACTGTGTCTTAGTACCTGTTGATCAACCTTCCTGCAGCCATCCTCTACCCTCTGCTGTCTCTGGCCTCTGATAAGTATCTCATGCCACCTAAAACATAGCGATTGCTGTATATTAATACTGTTACAAGCACCCAGTACGTTTCTAAATGACCAAGACATTCCAAGTTAACAGTCTTCAAGCAGTAGTTTAATTATAGCTGTGTTCAGAGTTTTCAAGTAAATAATTAAAACTGATGCTAAAAATTTATGCCATTTAAAATGTGATTTTTGAGGATTTTTTTTTTGTTTTTGTCTTTTGTTATCTTACCAAGAGAATGATAAAAGATTTTTATCTGTATAAAAAGATCTGTATAAAAAAAAGATAAAAGATTTTTCTCTGTATAGTACAGCATATTTTAGGATGAAAGCAAAAAAGGAAAAAAAAAAGCCCCAATAATTTAGTGTCACTATAATTCTTATTAGGAGAAGAACTGGGCAACCCACTCCCCAAAATCAATCTGCCATTGAAAACCCTATGAACAGCAGAGAAGCACTGACAATAGTGTTTCCCCTGTTGTATGTAGGGTCGCCATGAGTCGATATCGACTCTACAGCACCTAACAACCACAACAACGTAGTTCTCATATACGTTTGTGTTCATTTACTTCTTGTTCTAGAGTTTTAACTTTATTAATAAGAAGAAAAGAGTGACAACTTCTATTGTATTAAAATAGGAGAAACAGAAGGGAAAGTGCAGGGTGAGGGTGTTCTCTAAAATTATCCAGTCCAGGACTTTGGACCGCCATTTAGTTTCAGGAACTGTTTTAGCACTGGGCACTTCCTGAACGTACGCAGCCTGACGTCTAGACAGAACAGCTCTCTACCTTGGTAAAGGCGTAGAGACAAGAGCCAGTTTCATTCACCAGAGGTGTTTTCTGCGGCTATTGCAGAATGACAATATATTTACGGTTCGTGGAAGTAAGCACTGCTCCTCTTTGTCTCGGCACCTCCGTGTTCATTCAGCCTCTTCTGTTGTAGTTGCTAAACGAACTGAGTGTTGTGGAGGCCGAACTGCTCCTGAAATCCTCCAGCCTGGCGGGAAGTTACACAACCGGACTGTGTGTCTGCATTGTGGCCGTCCTCAGGCGGTATCACAGCTGTCTGATCCTGAACCCCGACCAGACGGCCCAGGTGTTTGAAGGGTTGGTATACACAACGGCATTATTGCTTTTCCAATCCCAGCATGTAAAGTTTGGGATAAAATATAATAGTGGTTTTAAGAGAAAAATAGTATTGATGTCGGTTTCAGTAAAAAAACAGTTAAAAGAATACTTTTGCCAGAAAACATTTATCCGAAGAGGAGATATAAATACGTAAAATACGTCCTTTTTAATTCAGTATGATTTCTTGCTCCTTTCTTTTCCACTTTCCTTCCCACCTTGGTTTCTAAGAATACAAGGCTTCTTTTATGATGCTCTGTCGTTTGTACTGCTCAGCCTCTTGGCTTATGGTGAAGAGTGAATACTTGTGACTCTCTCTTCAGTTTATATTTGGAGAATCCAGCACCAAATACGCTTTGCAAAAATTGTCATTGTAGAAATGCAGTTCTTCAGCTTCATCTTTTTGGTTAATTAAACATGATCTTTTGTCAAGTGCTAACCTGAACAAATGACCTTCTTATCAGTCTTTTTTCAGCTTGTATATTATAGGCTGGGATTTACTCTATAACCACTAGTGAAGTTGGGCTAAGGAATTACCCAATATCCCCACTAGAGCCTGAGGTTAAGGGGACCAAAGAAGTACAAAGAGCTCTTGAAAACCTATACAGGCTCCTTTTTGTCCACTCTTGACCTTTTTTCCTAGGTCCTTTTATATGAGAAGACACCTGTTTTTCTTTTTCCTCCATTTTTTCTCTCCTGGCTTCAAAAGAATAAAGGAGGTTTTTTTTTTTCTTTTTCAATTTCATAATGCCTTTTTTTGTTATCTAGCACATGGAATTAATATACACATACTATTATTCCTTGAGTGGCATCAATTTAAAAGAAATTTTTTTGAGAAAAGAAAAATATGTAGGTATTAATTGTATACATAGATTAAGAAGTAGAATCTGAAACATTACAGCAACTTCAAAATGTGAGAAACCATATATCTTAGAATTAGGAAAATACAGAATTATTTAATAGTCTTTAACTAGCTGAAGAGATTGAATTTTTAGTATCATTTCACAGGACAGGAAACTTGAGACTTAGGCCCTTAAATGAAGTGTTGAGTTGAGAAGTGATGTCCCCAACATCATCTAGCTGATAAATCTCATGGATTTTAACAAAAGCCTTTCTACCTGTGAGTTTATTCGTGTTGTTTCTTCTCACCATTCTTTTAAAGTACTGTGTGACAATGCCTTAGTCGTCATGAAATCAGTTTAGTGAGTTGTAACAGGCATTTTTGTTTGTTTTCTATTGCTAGTTTTAAGTTGATTCTAGTATCATTTATTTTGGCCTTTTAAATTTATGATCCATTAAGTGTTCATAAAGTCTTCTTTGGCGTTAACTTCGTTGTATTTTTACCTTACTATACGCAGTAAGGATAAGGGATTTCCTCCCGACAATGACTTGGTTATGCTTTGTTTGTGTGTATGTGGATGAGTCTACTGGATCACAGTGGAAGAGCTTTCTTACCAGGTGCAGTGCTCCCGCCTATAATAATCCCAGAGACTCAGGAGGCTGAGGGAGGAGGATCTCAAGTTTGAGGCCAGATGCAGTCTGCATAACTTGTTGTTGTTGTTAGGTGCGGTCAAGTCGGTATCCGACTCATAGCGGCCCTCATAGGGTTTTCAGTGGCTGACCATTTCGGGATTGCCTTGGGAGTGGATTGCCAGGCCCTTCTCCCATTTTTGCGGTGCTGGGAATTGCATAACGTAGCAATACCCAATCTAAAGATAGAAAGTAAAAAATGGACTCAAGGTCCAGCTCACTGATAGTCCTTACAAAGTATGTGCAAGGCCCTGGGTTCGACCTCCAGCACTGTCGGGGAGCGGGGAAGCCTGTCTCTGGCAAGTTGAAGAAATTGAGGTCACACTGGGAACCTAACCAACTCTCAGTGAATGTTTGTTTACTTTAGTCACAGAACAATTCTTTACTTTTTTTTTTGGGGGGGGGCGGGTACTAGGGGTTGAACCCAGGGCCTCGCACCTGCATGCTCTGCAAGTGCTGGACCACTGAGCTGCACCCCCAGCCCATTTTTTTCACTTTTTGAGACAGAGTCTCACTAAGTTACGCAGACTGCCTCTGGTCTCGAACTTGAGATCCTCTAGCTTCCCCCTCCTGAGCCCCTGGGATTACAGGTGTGCGGCACTGCGCCCGGCTCAGTTCTTTACTTTTCATATCAGGATTTGTTTGTTTATGTAGCTAGCAGATTAAAATCTTCACTTTTCTTTGTAACTGTGCAACACCCACTCCAGCCTGCAGCTTGTGTCTGCTGCCGGGTGGGCCCCGTGTGTTGGGGCTTCACTGCCATTCCTTCATGGAGTCTCCTGGGGCTTGCCTCTGATGCCCATGATTCCCTTATCATTTGCCTGGCCATCCCAGGCTTCCTCCTACTCTTCTGGTCCCCTGGATGGTGGCGCGAGGCCTAGTCTGCGAGTGGAGAGACCTGAGCTCTCCTCTCAGTCCTGCTGTGCACCAGCTCTTTGCCCCTGTGCAGGTCGCCTCCCCTTGCTGTGCCTCAGCGACCTCTGCATAGTGAAGACGGTAAATCAGAAGATTTCTGAGGCTCTTTCCAGATCTACTGATACCAGTTACTTGTGACATTATTAGTGTAGTGTTCCGCTGAACCCTTTAACAGAGTACAGGATAGTGGTGGCGTCAGACTCACAGGTGGATGGACCGTGAGCATTTATTTCTATGCAGTCTGGTTTTATGCACTGTGTGAACTGTGGACAAAAAGGCCACAGTTCTGACTGGGGAAAATGGCACAGAATTGCAGTAGTAAAGATATTTCTGAACTAAAGGCATTACAGAGAGTGTCACTGAAAAGAAGGGGCTTTATCTTCCTCTGTCAGGTAAACTAAGATAAATTTGTATCTACTTTGGGTAAATGAAGAGGGTTTGACTCAGTGCCATGAATTCACCCTGTCAAGCTGCAGCCAGCTCTTTCAAGTGAGTCGCCCCGATCACTCCTTTGAAGAATTGCTTCTTCACACAGGAGTGACTTGGGTGTCTGCCCACTGGCTGAATCTGTGAATCTTCCCCGAAGAGAGATGCTCTGCTTCCTCTTCCTTCTGTGTTCTAGTCACAGGAGCTTCATTGGTGGATCCCTCCGTTCACTCTTTCTGTGTGGGGGAATTTCTTTTGTTGCTTTAGTTTCTTATTGTTGGTGACATTTCTGAGCTTTCAGAAAATATCCAGTATTTCAATATCATGACAAAAACCGGTATTTAATATGTCACTTTTTGCTGTAACGATTGTTGGTTTCAACCATCTGATATCTTTTTCTGATTTCTGACTCGTGTTTCCAAGTAACACACAGTCTCCCTCTAGAAGATTCAATGACAGCGTGTACTGTCAGAATATGTACCTCACGTCTTCCTCTGTTTGGTCCTCAGGTTGTGTGGTGTGGTGAAGCATGTCGTGAACCCCTCGGAATGCTCCTCCCCTGAAAGATGCATCTTAGCCTACCTCTACGACCTCTACGTGTCATGCAGCCACCTCAGAAGTAAATTTGGAGACCTCTTCAGGTGGGCACAAGAAAATTAGAAGACTTGAAATAGGATTGTTCTTGTGCTTGTTAATTATCCCACTGATGGTGCTATCTTTCTTAATAATGTAAACTAGTCATTATTTACGTTAGGCGGTAATTCCATAGACTCGAGATTTGTTCAAAGTGAATACTAAAATACGTAGTGGCAATAAGTGACCACTATGTAATATGTTGTTGTTAGGTGCCGTAGAGTTGGTGTCCAACTCATAGCGACCCTATGTATAAGAGGTGAAACAGTATTATTAGTGTTTCTTTGCTATTCTTAGGGGTTTCAATAGCTTTCAATGGTTTTCAATGATTGGTTTTTGGGAGTGGGTTGCCAGGTCCGTCTCCCAAGCCTACAGCACCTGGTGTTCCCAGGTGGTCTCCCATCCAAGTACTAACCAGGCCCAACCCCGCTTAGCTTCCGAGATCTCATGGGATGAATGCCACAGTGGTACACCTGTGGAGAAGGACCCAGCAACCCACTCCCAAAAATCAATCCGCCATTGAAAATCCTATGAATAGCAGAGAAGCACTGACAATAGTGTTTGGCCTGTTGTACGTATGTAGGGTTGCTATGAGTGGGACACCGACTCGACCGGCACCTCACAACAATATATAATATAAGGATGTGACCAGAGGGTTTTCTTTTTTCATTTTGGATCCCTAGAATGAAATGAGGGGCTGGGATTTAGCTCAGTTGGTAGAGCGCTGCGCTGCAGTCTCTGAGGTCCTGAGTTCAATTCCCAGCACCGTAAAAATGGGAGAAGGACCTGGCTAATCCACTCCCAAGGCAATCCCGAAACAGTCAGCCATTGAAAACCCTATAAGGGTCGCTATGAATCGGATACCGACTCGACAGCACCAAATAACAACAAGAAGAAGAATGAAATGACCTTAAGTCATAAACTGTGCAACTTTGACTAATTTTATGTCTTCAATGATTAATGTGGTTTTCAAAAAAGATTTTACATTTCCCTTATAAGTTTTATATCTCCAGACTTATCACCCAGGCATCTGATCTCATCAGATCTTTTAAGCTACACAGGGTCGGGCCTGATTAGTCCTTGGATGGGAGACCTCTGGGAATACTGGGTGCTGTAGGCTTGGGAGAAGGAAGGATCCAGCAGCCCATTCCCAAAAACCAATCGGCCATTGAAAACAATGAATAACAGAGAAGCACTGACAATAGTGTTAGGTATGGCACAGTAGAAGATAGTGTTTCATCTGTTGTACATGGGGTCGCTATGAGTCGGAGCTGACTCGAAGGCACCTAACAATAATAACATAAGCTTTAGAGCTCTATTATATTTTAGGTAGGTCATTTTTATGTAATGATCAATATTTGGTATATTTTTACATTTTAAATTTAAAATTAAATTTGGATAGTAAATCTAATAGACAGTGACAGTGCTTTTGTGTCCTATCCCTCCTGGTTTTGATATCTCCAGTTTTTGAGTAGAGTTTTTGTATTGCTTTGCCTTTAATATTTTCGAGGCACCATGATGTTGCAAAACATCTTTATTTCCTAGGAAGTCATAGAAGTTCCCTACCCCCGCTCACTCTCCTACAACTTTTCCAAATTGTTTTTAATTTTTTCTTCTCTTTTAAACAGACAGTTTAGTCTT
Source organism: Pedetes capensis (assembly GCA_007922755.1). Classification (NCBI taxonomy): domain Eukaryota; kingdom Metazoa; phylum Chordata; class Mammalia; order Rodentia; family Pedetidae; genus Pedetes; species Pedetes capensis. The sequence continues at coordinate 99,784 of VMDO01006338.1, forward strand.
TATTAAATTACTTTTCCCTGTGTGTATTAGCACCTGATATCTTTACTGAATAGCATCCAATCAACATGCATCATTTTATTTTTATTTTTTTGTGGTACTGGGATGTTGAATCCAGAGCCTCACGTGGGCCAGGCAAGTGCTCTGCCACTGAGCTGCACCCTCAGTCCCTTTGTCATTTTTTTAAATTTTGAAACAGAGCCTTGCTACATTGTGCAGGCTCCTTCTGACCTCTAACTCATGGTCCTCCTGTCTCCACCTCCTGAGCTGTGGCGCTCACAGGCTTGCGTCATGGCGCCTGGCCATCCACACGCATCAAGAACAGAACAACCTCCATTGTGTCACTGAGTTTGTTTGAGTCAGATTCAACTTGACAAATAATATCTAATGTTCTGTGGTTAGTGAGTCCAAAACTTTTTATTTTTAAAAATAATCTTCTCTATCTTCTTATTCAAAATTAATATTGAATTACTTTTCGCCTTAGCTGTGACCTCCTATTACAAATTGCTATGTTTGTTTAGCTGCGACTTTTGGTGAGATGAACTTGAGAGGAAATAGTCTGTACCTTGTCCCCGCCACACCTTACTTAGAGCATCATTGCAGAGCTATTTGTGCCCTTGCCTCTTGGTTCCACTCGTCTGTCTGCCTCCTGGGCCATCTGTTTGAAGCAGCACCCCCAGCTTCCTGTCAGAAGCAGCACCCCAGCTTCCTGTCATTCTTTGTGTCTGAGCACTTGCTGCCTCTAGAGGTGTCACAGATGCTAGAAAGTAAATACCTACATGAGGTTATGTTGAGGACTTTCCAGTTATCAGTTGTTGGCCAGGGGAGGGTAGGAGAAGGGAGTGTCTGGCAGAAGAAATGAGGAACCCTGAAGGAGTGTGGCAGGCATGGTGAGTCACAGTTCTCTGTTCTCCCAGGCCCAGTGTCCAGTTTGTTCCTAAGTCCCGTGAGCTCTCACTTCCAAGTCTATGTGGAATCTGACTGCTATTCAGTGTTCGCATCAGTGCCACCACAGTCATTTTTCCTGGGGCCGTCGCAGAGCTGTCCTGACTCTTTTCCCCGCATACGCTCTTGACTCTTGAGCAGATTCTCAGCGTACTCAGTAAAGTCAGCATTTTAGAACAAGAGCGGTTCAGAAGTTTCCAGTGGAGTTTCCCCTACTCAGCGTAACATTCAGACACCTCATCAGGCCTTTGGAATGTGTAGGATCCCATCTTCTCGTGTGTGTGTGTGTGTGTGTGTGTGTGTGTGTGAGAGAGAGAGAGAGAGAGAGAGAGAGAGAGAGAGAGAGAGGGCGTGAGCGAGCAAGCACTCAGGTGTGCACGCGCACTGCACTCTGTCCTGGCCAAAAATCCCCCCCTCCTGGTCTTCACCTGCTCTAGTCATGCTCTTGCTCTTCCCTCGGGGCTGTGGTACTTGCTCTGGACCTTGCTCGTGGCTCTTTTCCACAGTCACTGGTGGGCTCACCTCCCTGTGCCGTTCAGCGCTCTGCCTGCCTGCCT